>APFE030551548.1:0-10173 GCA_000404065.3 Pinus taeda | reverse complement strand
GAAAATAAATAATCTCAGCTAGGCATCATACAATAGTGCAATTAATGCTTTAACAAAAAAAAACAAACAAACAAACTCATATACAATTCATGAAAATAAAGTGTTGCCACTAATTAAATAGGAACAGGAATAATCACATAAGATAGAAGTACCATCTGTGTGAGGTTCTGCTCATTTGACTAATGACATAGATCAACTCCTTCAGATCAAATTATCTTCCAAGTATACAAAAGTGCATCAACAAAGGAAAGTAGCCTGATATTTACAAGAAATGATCATGTTCCATAATTTCACCAAAGCATTCACAAACTTACAATAGTGCATTCTTTGAAATGTTTTTGATAAAATTCTAGACCCTTCTCTAAATACATGAGAAAGGAATAAATACTATTCTAACTAATGTTCAAAAATAGATTATACAAAATTTTGAGGAGGTTTCAAACAACCTTCCTCCTAACTAGATAACTAACTCTAAAAATAAACAGTGGCTTAATGAGCAAAGGCTATGATGATGATTTTTTGCCTTCCAACTTGTCCTTCAAATTGCATATATCGGCCATCAGTTTGACTTGAGGAGGTGCCCCGAAATGTGTCCTGGCCTGTCCTGCGAAAATCTCATCTATGAGAGGTGGCAGCATCCGCTAAGTCGAGTGGAGAGAGAAATTAAGCGTCATGATTTGACTGTGTGACTTGACGAGTTATTGCCAATACGAGTCCCAATTGGTCTTTGCCAATTTTTCAATTATTTCCCTTTGAGTTTATGCCCTTTCCTTCCACCAGTTATGAAATTCATTCAAATCGGGTAGTTCTTTCGGGTTGCCTTCTTTTACCAAGTTGGTGGCAAACAAAGTATGGTTTACTACCTTTACTATATTCTTTGACACCCTAGCCACTCTTGCTACTACTAGTTTAGCTTTTTTGATCCTTGCGTCCCAATTTGTGAAAAGAATGTCCTTGTGTGTCACCTCAATCTCAGGTAGATTGGCTTTCCTCCCCTCTTTTGTTTCTTTCCATTCGATGAACTCTGATATTTTGGTGTTGAGATCAGTAAACTCAATTCTCTGGTCAACTGCTTTATCCATTAGTTGGTCACTAGAGATCAAATAAGGAGCGATATGTGAGATATTTTGGAAAAAAAATTCTTGCTGCTTTAATAAGATAAAATTAAGCTGTAGCGCATCTTTGATAAATTCCTCGACAGTGGGAACATGCTTATATTTTTCCATAGCTTGCTGCAAGTCTTGGAGTTGCATATTTTTGGCTGATATGTCTACCTCATGGCTATTTTCAGTACCTCCATGCTTTGTTGCAATTGGGCCATCTGCTCAAGGCTTTCCTGTTTACAATTGCCCTTTCTGTTTCGAGTTGTTGCTCAAGTTGTGCAATCTTTCTTCTTTTTCTTTAAGCAAAAGAGATATTTCGGTAGCCTTGTCCATGGTAGAAGTTGCATATGATCCTGTAAATTGGGACAATATTGTCAAGTTTTCAGTTGGGTTGGAAGGGACGTCCTTCTAAACTATGTCCATTTTCTCATTCCCAGGCGGGAGTTCAGGTGTCTCAATCCTTCTCCTTTTCCTCTTTCTCCTTACTACAACTTTGTGTGGTGGGTTGTAGAATATGTCGAGAGGAGGGATTTTAGTTACTTTCAAGAAAATTTCCAATGTGGGTAGAGCGGGGATGATTTCAATTTTTTGAGACGTCATCGCTTGCTCGTCCATCAGTTCAGAGTCCATAATCTTTTGAACATGTAGAGGAGTTTGATACTCCGTATTTTCCTGGGCATCTATCATCTTAGGAGTGTCTTGTAATTTCTTATTAAATTGATCCCACTCCTATTCCAGACTGCTAACTTTGATCTCCGAAAAAATTTCTTTGGGTGGGGTACTCATACCCTGCTTTTCAGCTGATTTCTTGGTAGATTCTACCGTAGTCTCAATGTCTTGGGCCTTCTCTGTGTTTAGTGCTTTCCCTGTATCTGCATGAGACTCTAAGTGAGAATCAGGTGCCTCACTGTTGAAAGTCACACTATGAGTAGGCTTGTCCTCGATTTTCAAAAGATGTAGCAGGATAACCTCGAGCCTTTTGTTCCTGAACTCCTGAAAGCTCTCAAAATCTCCAGGACCCAGATCTGTCCTTGCCCATTCAAATGATTGTTCGAAGGATTGAGCCAACTATAAAAGGTATTCAAAATTATTAGCCTCATCGTTATAATGCTTGATCTTAACCAAAGTGGTGATGTTGCACGCTAATTTGTCTGGATCTAACTGCCTTTTGGGCAAAGCATGGGAGCCTAAGGCCTTACAGGCTTACTGATTCCTTTATAGCATGATTAAAATTTGCTAAGGAGAAAGAACTACACCTGATAGGAAAATATGGCCATAGAAACTTCTTTCTTTCTTTGAGAACTTTGGTTAGACCTTTCCCCATGGTCTGGTGGGCTATTTATCTTGCTAACAATTTATCAGAAACATACAGAGGGAGAACATGTGGGTCTGTTGTGCTACCAAAAACCCTAATGTAGGTGAACCATTCTTCAACAAAATATTTTTCGACAGCTAGAAGGTCTGTAGCGGATTCTTGGGAAAACTTGGGGGCTTTCATATTGAAAATTAATTGATACAGTGGAAAAATAATGGAATGATATATTTTATAGAAATAAGGCACATAATGGGATTCCCAAATTTGCTTATGGCTGAGATGGATAGGGTAGGGGTCCTGCAAGGTCCATTTCTAACCCATGATTGGAAAGTTAGTGCAGAAACAAATGGCATCCATAATTTAGGCATTAAAATAAAATGGAGGAAGGTTCTCTAGAGAGGAGGACCTCTTTTGTCTATATTCGATAATGATGGTGGCTAGGTTATCATTTAGAATGGTAGCCCAATTCACGATGTGGGAATTAACACATGCATCAATCAGAGGAATCCATTCTATTGAGAACTTTAGCATTATTAGGTAGCCTGTGTAGTCTACATAACATAACAACTGCATAGTTGTAGGGGTTGGCTAAAGAGGCTATAGGATACATACCCGATTTATCGAATTTGAACTTATTCTCCAATACTCTCCATCCATAAATCATCTTGAGGGGTTCTTTGTTCTTCTTAGCGAAGTTGGCCATGTATGTCTTATCATATGTATCCTGAGGGTCAGGTATATGGTAGATTTGCTTTAGGTCCTCTGCTCTGAATGACCCCATGAGTTCCATTCTCGAATTCCTAAATTGCCTATCTTCAATGGTGAGGTTTTCCACCACCCACCTGATCATATCAGTGTATGGGATGATTTTAGCTCTCGCTCCTATCATATGAAGGAAAGAACAGGCAACATCCTTGAATTGGAGCTCGAAGGTCTTATTGAGTCAGTTGTTGCTCATGTGATGGTAATATTGGGACGCTCATCCTCAAGCCTATTGTATATCACCTCCCAAGATGTTTCACCTCCGCCAATGCTACATACTGTATCAAATAATATAGGAAACATTTCTGTAAGCTCAGACTCTGCAATGCTCAACTTTTCCTATTTTTGCATCACCTTCCGAAATGACATATCTTTTGTAGCTTTCCTGAAACTGACGAGATATATCAACGCAGACAATATTGGGCGATTAAGGCTGAAAGATTTGTGAAAAGACTTGAATCGTGGGAAGAGTTCAAGTAAGATATTCAACATTGACTAGCCATAACCTGTTAAATCATTACCTCTCCTTGGGCCACTAAATATTAATTACCCTGTCAAACCATTCATTATTATTTTTAAAACACAGTTACTTCCCACGTGTTCTGCCTGATTCACGCATCGCAATTTTTAAAACAATGTTATATAACGTTACCTATTCATAATGCGAAATACAATTGTGGATATCGCAATATCGCATTTCGCAAATCATGGTGGATGACATTGTGGCGGGTCTTTTTACTTGTGACTTTCGCGAAATGTGATTTGTGATTTCTTAAGGGGTTTTTCTCGGTATGTCGTAGCGGGAGGATAAATCACATATCGCAATTTCTTTAAAGTGTTTATAATCATCACAAAAAAAATGTGATTTGCGATCTGCAATGGGGATCCTAAACTTGGATGGTTCTAAGAGTTTTTTTCAAGGCGATTTATTAGAGTTAGGACTTATTCCCTAAAGACAAAAAAATAAAGAAGGGTCCCCATTTTTATGTCTAACATTAGCCTTTATTAGACATAAATTGGGGGATTGTTTCATAGTACAATAATTGGCAATTCACTTGGGAGAACTGGTGATCTCTTATTGGTTTTTTGAAATTTCTAGAACTTTCATAGTAAGAATATTTATAGGAATAATAATTACATAATTTATAAAGTAAACAACATTTCTCTAGAATCATAATCACTTACCTAGTCTATTTATTCAACTACTTTACTCTTTATAGTGATAAACATACAATGCCTTCTCCAGTCAATACTAAGATTTTAAAGAGATATAGCAGGTGTCTTTCCACATATTAGTTTTTTGGATTTTTACTCATTTATCACAAATAGAACCTCTACTGACAGCATGTGTTAATAAACTCAACAGGTTTATCTTTTAACCAATAATGATTCATTGTCCCATCTGAAGCAATTTTCAAAATTCAAAATGATATTCACTTGCTTCCAATCTCATTTAGATCTTGTCTTTCTTTTTTCTTTTTCTTAAAAGATATTGTCTAGGCTTGGTAACCTAATAATAACAATGCCACTCACTGGTTGTAACTAAACTAAGAAAGGTGGCTCTTGATGAGACCCCTCATCCTTTGATTGATTAGATCATTGGCTATTACCCTATTTTAGTATGCAGTTTTGGTAATATCAATTTAATTATTTCCCTATGATCATGGTAAACAAGCTCATAATGAGACTTATTATCTTCTAAGTATTTTATATTTTAGAATTACACTCTGAAAAAGGAAAATTTTATCAGATGGGGTGAATCATTGGTTCATTTAAGAGTTTTGGATGACACTGATAGAGTTTTAAGATACTGATCTGCAGAAAGTCCTTATTAGGTCAAAGATTCTTTTCTTGACTAATAACATCACATCTATACTTTGTAAAGGTAAGAGTTTGTTCATAGAATAAATATTTTAGCAAGATCAAGTTTTTCCAAAGAAATTAGGATCACTCTAATACTAAGATGTCCTAATTATTTCTTTAAATTTTCCTACTTATAGAAGCGAAAAATAAAAAATATTATCAAAGATTTTATTTTGAAAAACCAAAAGTAAATACTACTTAATTTTTATTTTCCTAAGGATTCTAAAGGGAATATAATACAAAATCAAAAGAGGTTATCTTTCAGGAAAAGTATTTATTGAGAATTTTCCCATTAACGTGTAAGGAACTTGTCCTTCCTGATAAGTCTTGTAAAATAAATGTTGATTGACCAATTTTATTAATGACTTGGAAAGGGCTAAGCCATAGTCTTTGGAATTTGGTATGTTTACCTTTATCCTCGTGTGCTTTGTCCCATTTCAAAACCATATCACTTACTTCAAAAGTTTTATGACTGGCAGAGGTTGTATCAAAAGAGGCTTTGACTAATCGCTGATGATGGAAGTGGGTTTCTTTAGCCTTTTCTCGTTCTTCCTCTAGTTTAAGGATCTAGAATTGTCTTGCTTGCAGGGAGGAGGAAGGGTTTTGATTGATGAATTGCACTAGGGTGAGAGATGGAATTGCCATGTTTGTGGGGAGAACAACTTCTTTTCCATAAACTAAAGCAAAAGGAGAAGAACTAATGGAGGCCTTTTGTGTAATTTTGTCTGCCCAAAGAGCAAATGTCAATGCTTTGTGCCAATTCCTATGATTTTGGTCAATAGTCCTTTTGATGATTCTGATGAGGTTTGTTTGTGGATTCTGCTAGTCCATTACCTTGTGGATAATAGTTGGTTGAATACTTTAACTTAAAACCTGTTTTCAAAACAAATTCTACCATTGTATTTCTAGAGAAATAAGATGCATTGTCAAACATTAAAGTTGTGGGTAAGCCAAACCTAGTAATTATGTACTGATCAATGAAGTCCGTAATGCTTTCTATATTAGCTATCTTTAGGGGGATAACTTCTACACATTTTGTAAAATAATCAATAGTTGTAAGGATGTATTTGTGTTGCTTGGAAGAGTTAGGAACAATCTCACCAATTATATCTAATCCCAATAGTTTGAATGGTTGTTGGATGCTCACTGATTGTAAAGGGAATGCTGGCTTCTTTTCTCTTCCAGCTGTAGTTCGACAGGTTTTACCCTTTCTTGCATATTCATGCGCATCCTTGAATGGTGGTGGCCAATAATAACCTGCATGGAGGATTTTGTGAGCGGTGGTATTTCCTCCAAATTGTCCTTCAGCTGGTCCATGATGTAATTCCTGCATGACCTTTCCAGCTTCGGGTTTTTCTAGGCATCTTAACAATACTAAATCATCATTTTTTCTAAACAATACATTATTGATTAATTCATACTGATTTGATTTCAAACTTAAAGAACACTTTGTTTTATAATTGAGGTTCATAGGGGCATATTCATTCTTCAAATAAAATTTCAAATCAGCATATTGCGATTGTGCATCATTGAGACCTACCTCTGAAATCCGCACTTCATTACCTTGGCCTTCTTTTGTTGATAGGTAAGAAGCTCTAGCCAACATCCTGCAAAAACCTTGGCCCCTAACAAGTTTAGCACGATGGATTTCTACATCGTACTCTTGAAGTGTTGTAACCCAATTGGCTCTTTTCTCCCCTACTTCTCTTTGTATCAATAATTCCCTTACTGCAGGGTAAGGTAGTACTATTTTTGTATGGGTTTTAAGAAGAAAATATCTGAAATGTTTGAAGGTTTTAAAAACAACAAAAGCATGTTTCTCAACAGCTAAATAATTTAACTCGGCACCTTGTAAGTTAGAGTTGAAAAAAGAGATGGGCGCCTCGATGTTTTGTTCATTCATCTGTGTTAAAACTGCTGCATATGATGTAACAGATGAAAAAGTATATAACACAAAAGGTTTGAGAAAGTCAGGGGTTGTTAAAGAAGGAGAATTGATAGTGGATTTTTTAATTAACTCAAATGATTCTCTTTCATCTTTGCCCCATTTGAAGACTGTGTTTTTTCTTACCATTACTTGAAGGGGTAGGACAATCTATGAAAATTCTGGAACAAGTCTTTTAAAAAAATTAATTTGGCCTAGGAATGATTGCATGGTCTTTTTATTATGTGGAAGAGGAATTTTTTCAATCTCTCGGACTCTATCAAGATCAATGTAAATCCCTTTCTTGGACCAAGGAGTTTTCCTTCTGGTAAAGCAAAATTAGATTTTTTTTGGATTTAAATAAATGCCATATTTCTTGCATCTTTCAAAAATATGGTTTAGGTCATTTAAATGATTGTTTCTATCCTTAGAATAGACTGTGATGTCATCTAGGTAAATAATAATTGATTCATTAATCAAACCTTTGAAAGTAATGTCCATAGCACGTTGAAATGTAGCACCTACGTTTACGAGTCTGAAAGGCATCTTCTGATAAGCGTATGTTTCCTACTTGGTCCTGAATGTTGTCTTTAATCTGTCATCTGGATGTACAAGAATTTGATTGTATCCTGAAAATCCATCTAGAAAAGACATTAATTCAGAACCTGCAACTAATTGCAGAATTTGGTCCATAGTAGGCAAAGGAATGTTATCCTTTTAACAAGCTCTATGTAGATTTCTAAAATCAATACAAATCCTAATATCCCCATTGTTCTTCCTTACAAGGACCATATTCGATACCCATTTTGAGTGTCTAATAGGAAAGGTTATTTTGGCTTTGAGGAGCTTGTTCAATTCGAATTTGATTTGACTTTTAAAGTTTGGGTGAATCTCCCTAAGCTTCTGTTGTACTGGCTTTTCATTTGAAGTCATTGGTATGGTATGTTGAATTACAGAGGTATCATACGTCTTGAGATCTGCATAATCCCAGGCAAAAACACCTTTATACGTTTTTAACAACTTAATGAATGATATCCTTTCTACAAATGATAAACCAAGACCTAGGTTGACATTTTGAGGTTTTTCATTTGACCCTAGGTTTACCACTTCAAATATCAGAGTGGAACTTTGAGTTTTGGAGTTGATAGTTTTCTTGAATCTATCCTTTAAATCATAGAGATCTTCCATCTTAACTATAGACTTCAGAATTGGGTTTTAATCTTTTTAATGGTTGATTTGTAGATCATGCTCATGTTCATCTATGATATGTTCCTCATAAGACCCTTCTAATGTAAGGAAATTGATTATATCCGCATCATTATTAAACACTCTCCAATTTGTCACATTATCAGGAATGGATGGCCTAAAAACTAATTATATTGAAAATCTATCCAAACTAAATTATTCAGAAGGTATAATCTTGGATGCCACCTTAGCAAGTAATCAGCACTTGCATTTTGCAATCTGGGAACTAAAGAAATGTTAAAAGCAGTGAAATGATAAGTAAGATTTTGGGCAAGAGATTGATCATTTTTAAGCTGCCTAGACACACAATGAATTGTATTTCTTACCTGTTTAACAATTATTTCAGAATCCCCATATACTTGCAAATATTTGACATTAAGGCTAATGGCTTTATACAACCCTTGAATTAATGCTTCATATTCCGCGGTATTGTTGGTGCACAATTTCAAGCTAACATGGTTTTCTCTCTTTGTGGGTCAATTAGAATACATCCTGCACCTGCACCTGCACCATCTTCAGATTTGGAACCATAAAAATAAAGAGTCCAAAATAATGAATTATCTACAATTTTATCTACTATATTAACACACTTTGAAACATTTGTTTGTGAAAAGTTATCTATTTGAGACACTACAACATCGTTCGGAAAATGGGACCTTTGAGCATTAAAAGATCCTAAGAATGACTCAACTGAGTAATTACCAATGATATTATTAGTGAAGGCAACAAGTTCATTCCTTCCCTCAAGATCAGTGACTGTGTATTTCATGAACTTTTTTTGGTCTACTCAATTTGGCTTACCATTGTGTGGCAGCCACATGTGAGACCAATCAGTTGCGAAGTATCCATGCAACTTTTTAGACCAATCCTTGCTTAGAATACCATAAAATTCAGGGATGTCAGCCACTAGAATATCGATTATTTGTGAAGCTTTTGGATCAGAGGAAATCCTAATTGAAATTGATGTTATTTCTCCAAGTACCTCTACTTCTGTTCTGTCCAATTGAACTATGTGTACTACAGATTTTTGAGGTGTAATATTCAGTTTGGTGCACATGGTTCTTGGCATAATATTTGAAGAGGCACCTAAATCAACAAGGCAATTATGGACATGTCTGTTGAAAATCTCATAAGTAAGAAGAAATGGAGTATGAGAGATAGACCTATCACCTATCAGGACTAAATCTGTTGGATTTACTTTGTTTGAAGATGAGGGTGGTTTTCCCATATCGTATGCAGCTTGAGTAACTACAACAGATGGCAGAGGGGACACAAAAACTACCTTTAATTCTCTTAATAGAATTTTATGTTGTTGCTTGATTTTAGTGAGTTCGTGCAAAGAAATGTTTGCTCTTGTCTTTTTCATATCTTCGACTATGTTATATACCACTATGTCTAAAATTACCAATGTTTTGGAGGCATTTGGAGGATCTAGTGGAATAGGGTTAGTTTGACTTGTCTTAGACTTTTTAGTTACTGTTTTTTCCTTTACAGGATTAGCAGTTTTTTGTTTCTGATTTGTGATAGAAATATCAGGAGAGTTTTTGCTTCTTGTAGTCACTGGCATAACGTGTGCTTCTTCTTCAGTTGGGAGAATGAAATCCCACATTCCATTTAATTCAACTTCTTCTTCCATTTTAGCTTCCTCTTCGGTTTGTGAGTCTTCTTCTGTCTTTGGATCAAATTCAACATTTAAGATAATATTGGGTGGTTGTGATGTAGAAGAAGGGTTTCGTTTAAATGAGCAAAAAGGTTTCTTGGGGGCTGTTGATGCCCCGAAAATCGTTGCATCAACATCGGGGGATAACCACCCGGTCCTGACCTTAATACAACTCTTTTTCCGTTTGGGATGGTGGCTCTGACTGGATATAATGGGACCAATTTCCCAGTAATGAATAAATATCGGTGGATGAATGATTGGTTTTCTAATAAGTGATAATGAATGGAGGACTTAATTCATA
>APFE030551547.1:136766-147498 GCA_000404065.3 Pinus taeda | reverse complement strand
TTCAGGCTGGGACATAAAAACATTTTCTTTTAGATCTCCATTCAAGAAGGCAGTTTTTACACCATTTGATGGACTTTCCAACCGTTCTGAGCTGCCAGTGCAAAGAGTGTCCGGATGGTGGCCCATTTTGCTGTGGGAGCAAAAGTTTCCTCATAATCGACCCCTTCCTTCTGTGCAAAACCTTTTGCCACAAGCCTAGCTTTGTGCTTGTCAAGTGAGCCATCAGCTTTATACTTGTTCTTGTAGACCCACTTGCAGCCAATTGGTTTGGTTCCTAATGTAGGATCAACCAGCGTCCAAGTGCCATTGTTTATTAGGGCATCATACTCCTTTTGCATCACTTCTTTCCATTCATCATGAGAGTTGTATGAGAATTGTTGTGCATGAGCAAAGGTACCCTACAGCTTGAGAAGCCTTTCTTCTTCTATCCACTTCATGACAAGTGACTGGTCAGATGCTTTTCTCACCTCAAGCTTGCCATCAAACATATGAATGGAGTGACCTTGCTGGTGAATGTGGACCAAGGACAACAAGTTTCTCTTCAGTTGTGGGAGATATAGAACATGATGCAAAAGAAAGTCTGGAAGACTAGGCAATTTGAGCCTGATTGTGCCAAGCCCTGATGGCTTGAGTTTTGATTGGTCTGTAAAGTATACTGCTCCATCAACATTGTCAGTAAATTCTTCAAAAAAATATTTTCTATGAGTCATGTAGCAAGTTTCTCCTGAATCAAGCAACCAATCATTTTTCCAAGAAGCAAGTGAAACATTAAATAAATCTTCATTTACTTCGATATTACATTGTCCCACAACATAATGAGTGGATTTAGGTGCTTTACCTTTGTTTGTGTCATTAGTTTTACCTTTGGGTTGGTTTCTTTGCTTCTCAATTTTGTCCCAAGGTAACTTTCATGTAGAGGCATCATGTGATCCATTTCTTTTACAATGTATGCAGTGCAAATCTGACTTTTCTCCTTAAGAGTGTCTACCCCCTACCTCTGAAATATCTTCCTCTTCCTCTTCGACCACCACTTCCTCCGAAAGAATCTTGGGAAATATTCTTTTCTTTATGAGCATGGCACACAGCCTCTTCAGAAGATTCAGGGGCTGTCTTCTTTCCAAAAGTTTTTTCTCTTTCAGCAATTTTTTTCACAAGAGAGTCAAAGGTAATATCTTTGAGATTTCCATTTTCTTGCAATGACTCAAGATAATTAGAGTAAGTAGGATAAAGTTCCTTGAGAAAAGAGATAAGAGGAATATCCAATTCAACCTTAGTGGCTTTGATATCATGCATTATAGATTTTACTTCGGGTGCAAAAGCAAGAGGATCATTATTTTGTAATTCAAGAGTGAAGAGTTTAATCATGAGTTGAACAACTTCAAGTGCAGAATGTGAGTCATAAAGTTCTTTCAGCTTTTGTAAGGCTTCAAAAGTAGTTGAAAATGGCGAAATATGGCGACTCACCTCTTCATTTACAGATGCTGCAATTAATACATAGGATTTGTTGTTCTTATTTTCCCAAATGGCGAACTCTTTGTCTGAGGTAGGTTGTTCTGGCTCTTTGTCTCCATCTCCAACACACACTCCCTTCCACAACTCATTGAAAATGAGGGTGTGTTTTATCATCTGAGACCAGTTAGGATAGTTCTCATTGCTAGTGAGAACTATTCCCACAATGGATATGATTGAATGCATTGTAAAATTTGTGTACTATAAAAAAATACTTCTAGCAATATACTGTAAAATTGTACTTCTAGTGGCAAACTCTATTTAACGTTGAAAATAATGAGGGATAATTAAAATAGCAGTGTATTAAATCCACCATATGACTGACTTGACTTCCACGCTTATCGCACCATACACTACTCCCTTCAACACATACGAACCAGAGGTCATACGCACCGGCAGAGGTAGAATACCAGACTTGGGCCCACATTCCAACAACCACACCTCAATGTAGAACCTCAGTTATGCATGATTTTTTTTTTTTTTGAACCTAATGTATGACAGAACAAGGTATGACCACCGTTACTATGATCACTAGAGGAGGTAATACTATGGTCAAACTGTGGAGTAGTTGTATGGTGAGAGACCGTGGTTTGAGTCCTTTTTTTATAGCGGTATCCTGGAGAGCGGAGAGCATTACCATGTGTTGAATGAAAAACAAGACAAATATTAAAACTGGTATCAAAAAACACAGTTATATATATTAACTAATGTGGGTATCATAGTGACAGAACCGGTATATGATGACAGAGCCCATTTAAGAGACAACATACCGTGGGGAGGCACAACATACAACGTTACTACGGAAAGTGGTATAATATGGAGACAACAGAAGTTAACACAAAGAATTTTCCATAGTTTATAAAAATGCTATGACAGTTATAAACATATACCATTTCGCACCATTTCGTTGTGCCTTTGGTATGGAGGTCTGTTGGAGGGCACTGCTCGTGGCTTCAGATTGAACCAATATTATTCCATGCTCACCGCACCATTACGAACTGCACTACCTTCACACATCACCTCCAGGAAACCAAATCATTAAATGCATATAAAATAATTCCGCACTAGAAGTATCCAAAGATGCACTTTCTAGTTATAAAACACAGTCTTCAAAACATTTAACGAATAGGTAGCATGACCATGTCCTTAGAGTAGTGGAGCATCCTCCTCATACCACTCCACTCTATGTTGTTCAAGCGGTGGTATCGGTTCTTTACTTCACTGGAAGTCGGAGGCACCAAGGTAAGGAGACCGAAGGTAGTACGATATGCATGGAATATGGGCCAAAAACGCATATGAAAATGTAGGATTGAGGACTATTACAGAGGCCTCAGGAGTATGACAAAGGTGTTAGTTCTGCAAAATAGGCAGGAAACTGACACCAGGAGTTATATAAAAGCTAATTTTGGGAGCTGGCTCTGATACCATGTCAGATGAGGCAGTAACTGCTCAAAATCAATTCGTTTTATTCATTCAAGTTGGTCTTTATTATATACATGAGGGAGAGACTGTTCATTTCATCTCCCGGTGACTTTTCATATTTTCCATTATTTATTTACATCAGTTACACTTATTCACCCAATCCTGATGATTAGGTGTCAACAATTACCTGCATTTTCTACACATTTTATGCATCATTTTTTCTCCTGCTAACAAAATTATGGGATATTGTTTAAGAGTTTATAACAATTTGGTCTAGTTATAGCACACAGAGCATAGGTATCTAGTGACCAAAGGTAAATTCATACCAAATTTCATTACACTCCCATTTTTTGTTCCCACTTATTCCGTTAAAAAAAATTCAGTGAGTTGTCGCAATGGTGACAAGCGAGTTGCAATAACGGTGGCCAGTGAGTTTCTGTAATGGAACTTATCTAGGTCATCGTTGCAACAACTCACTAGTCACCATTGCGGAAACTTTCTTGTCACCATTGTTACATATTTTCAGTGAAATTTGATCTTGTTGTCACTCTCTGTGTTGTTTTTAACCAAAAAAACGAACAAAGTTACAATGGATTGGTAGCCATTAGTTGAACAAATCTCTCCTAATAGGAGTTTGAACTTATTTTTTACATGTACCTTAAATATTTAATTATTAGGAGTATGGGGAAGACATACAAACCTGAAATTTCAAATTTGCATTGAAACTTTGGTCACAATTACTTGTTTTTAGCCCCTGTCCTTTTAAGTGAGTGGACTTTAAAATTTGGAAATTATAAAAAAATTCTAATAATTAAGAGGTAGGATGGAAAGTAACTACCCAAAACAACATTTGTCTAAGTTACTTGATACTGTAAAACCATGATAAGTGAATAAAATGTAACATTTATCTAAATCACTTGATACTAGAAAACCATGATAACTTAATAAAATGTAAGAGGTTGATTATATACCTTTTTATTACAGGCTGGAAAGTAAGTATCAAAACAACATTTTTCAAAATTAATTGGTACTCCAAAAGTGTGACAGCTGAACAAATTTAACATTTGTCTAATTAGGGTAATACTCAAACACTATGACAACTGAATAAATTTAACACTGGTCTAAGTTAATTGACACTCAAAAATTGTGACAATTGAATAAGAGTTTAGAAGTTGAGGGATATTGGCAATAGACATTCATCTTCATAACCAAGTCCTTCATAAAACAATATTTTCCTGCTCGCTGGCATTTAGTAAAATTGTCATCAATGTTCTCCCTTTTCTTGTTCAAATTAGACTTTTTGCTATTAATTTTTTTCCCAAATAACAAGTATTAATTATCTTTCTTAATATATTTGAAAAGGAGCGTTCCAAACATAATAACATCATAAGAAAAGAAAAGTGTAAAACTACTACAAAAAAGGAATTTATTAGTGGAATTGAAATGAACCGCTACTTGCTTTGGTACATGTTCTTTGCATTTATTTTCTAAATGAAAATAAAGATATTTTTAATAAGGAAAAAAAGATCAAATAAAATCTCATAATGATTATGCAAATTCTTAAGTTAAGGATGGTTACTCTAACTGTAAGCATGTAATTTAATGAGAGAATAATTAGTACAAATACGATGTCTAACTTTACCTCAACATTCAATTATAACTTCCATAAAAGTACCAAAATAAATACTATTATAACTTCCACTAAAATAAAAAAATTAACATTATTATAATTTCCTATAGAGTACAAAAAATAGTATTGTTATAACTTTTGCTAGAATGAAAATAAATTGAATTTGTTCACTTTTGTCATTTGATTTTTATTATTATAGTGATGGTTATTTCATAAGGTAATTATTTTTCACTAATAAGAGCTAAAAAATTGATAGCGTTAAAATTATTAAAAATTAAATGTGGTTTGCTATGGCTAAATATGTTCAAGTTATGGTTGAGGAGGGTTTATTATGGAAAATATTTAGTTGACTATGGATGAACATGGTTCTCCAAACGAAAATTTAGTTATCTATGATAGATTATAATTTACTATGGTTCATCATGGTTGTTCATATTTGATCATGTTGAAAGTGATCAACCAAGGTTTACAACAACCAACCATGGTGACAACGATTGACTATAGTTTACCATCGTTGATTATGGTTGACGAGTTGACCATGGTTGACTATGGCTTACCTAGAAAATCTAGTAAACATAGATCAACCTAGTAAAGCTATATAAACCTTAAACGTAAGTCAAACTAGTAAACTTAATAAGCCTAGGTCAACCTTGTAAACCTAAGGTAACTTATTAAACATGTAAAGCTAATAAACCTATGTCAGCCTAGTAAACGTAGGTCAACCTAGTCACACTAGGTCAACATAGTAAATGTAGGTCAACGTAGTAAACATAGGTCTACCTAGTAAACCGTGGTCAACCTAATAAACTTAGGTCAACGTAGTAACACTAGGTCAACATAGTAAATCTAGGTCAAAGTAGTAAAAATAAGAAGTTAACATGCCTTGCAACCTTTTAAAATTATTTTTCATTGATAAATGATTTGATTGATATTATGAAAATATATTTTCTATATTTTCATAACAAAGTGTCCATTTCCCTCTTGAGTTTTCGCCACTATAATAGTGAGTTGTTTCCACCATAGCAGGGAGTTGCCTACACTCTAACCAAGAGTTGCTTCCACTATAACAGTGAGTTGTCACTACTGTAATAGTAAGTTGTAGCCACTATAACAGGGAGTTGTCACCACTGTAACAGTGAGTTTTCCACTACAACAGTGAGTTGTTGCAATGCAGTTTGAACAAAATCTAACAATATTTCATTAAATTGTTTTCTTGTTTTAAATATGGTGCAAAACTGGACCTTGGTCATTCAGGTTTGGTTCCATCCAAACACGGGTCAAGCGTGGACTATATTTGTGCTTCACAATGAATCACTAAGTCAAGTCTACCAAAATAATACAGAAATTCCTGGGAGAACCACCAACAATGAAGCTTATTATCTTGCCTTAGTTGATGGCTAAGACTAGTAAGGAATTATGGTGCAAGTGAAATTGTCACTTACACTAATTCAAAATTGATAACCAATCAAATGATTGGAATTTACAAATTCATAAGACAAATTTGAAACCCCTCCACAAACAAGCAAAAAGCATTGCTTCACAATTTCAAAGCTTTAACATAACTTACCAATCATATGTTGAAAGGGTTGATGATGATATACTCTATGAAACAACATCCAATGGAGGCGTATGTGCAAGATATGTGGAGTCAGCATGTGCTCCACCAATTGTCGTTCACAGACATCGATATGTTTGGCCTATTAATGAATGCATTGTTCTTGTGATTGTTATCATGGTTATTATGGTGTTCTTATTTCTTATGATGTTATTGTAGCAGCATAAACAACCATTATGTCCATCATTTTTTATGTATTTATATGAGCTATGTTTTTTTATATATGAACTCATTTTATTTTTTGGTACCCTTTTATATCTCAACACAATGTGTATGTAAGGAATTTAGTTTTTAGTCAATGTTATTAATGGAATTACATTGTGATTACAATTCAGATGTGTCATTTTGATTACATCTCAGTTATGTTAACAATTCATTTCAGCTTAGTTGTGTCATTTTGATTACAATTCAGTTTTGTCTATATGTTGGAAATACTGAGAGGGGTGGGGGGTGAATCAATATTTCCTTTTAAAAATGTTTTTTTACCAGTTAAGATCACTTCAAACAAAACCCAAAAATGAATAGAAAGATAAACATTGTTATTAACAAATAACGAGAACTCCAAAAGTATTTAAAAAGATGTATAAAACGAGACCTTAGAAAGCCTTCAATACTTCTTCACATTTCCAATCAAGGTTTCCAACGATTTATTGCTCCAAACATTAGATATATCATAAAATTTCCATCACCCATAATTCCACATATCCGAGGGTACAGGGATTTATTTTTTGGACAAGTCTGAGGTGTGTTGAGATGACCCAGGTTGTAGAGAGATACCACAGTCTGAAAATTCAGAGACACGGGTGAAAATTGCAAAGGAATGTTATAGTCCAAAATTTAGTGACTTTTAAGATGTCTTGTTTTCAAGATAGATGGAGGTCTCCTACAGGTCTCCTATAGAATAGGCTACTCTCTTTCTCTCTCATAAATTTCTAGTTCACGAGTTATGAATAATTATGCTCCTTCCTTATATGTTTTTTTAATCTCCGACTGGATATTGCATAAAAGAAAATAGCCCTTACATAAGTATAACCACTATAATATTCCACCAACAACCTTTACTCTCTTTCTCCCTGAAACTTTTCTAGTTCACGAGATGTGAAGTATTCTAGGGATATCATCTTTAACAATGCAAGGGTTTTCACCTAGGGTTTTGCACTTAGGGTTTTCTACTTGACAAAGAACCTAGTGTTTTTCACTTAGGGTTTTCGTGTAGAAAATGCAACATGGGGTTTACACTCAGGGTTTTGCACTTAGGGTTCTAAACATTTTGCTTGGGTTTTGAACTTGTTTCTAGGATTTTGAACTTGTAGCTAGGGTTTTTCCATCATATTGACATGCCTTGGACAATGTTAGTCTTCTTATATATTCTTTCTCACATTGTTTTGCTAGGGAAACTTTCATGCTATGTGTTCTTCATGTGTTTTTCATCCATTAAAATTTCCTTTATCACAGGTGTTCTTAGTCCTATATCGTAAGGTAATCTTTAATACTTAGTATTTCATGCACTTATCATATTCATTTAGTGCTTCATTCATGCAACCATTTCTCAGTTCATTTTGGGGTTTCATCAATGCATATTAGGGCTTGCTTTACCAATGGATTTTCAATGAACCTAGGGTTTTCATCTTCAACAAGCAATGTTAGGGTTTCATTACCCAAGGTTATCATCTTTAACAATGCAACGGATTTCACTCAGGGTTTTCTCCTAGACTACGCACCTAGGGTTTTGCGCTTAAGGTTTAGTCATAGATAATGCACCTAGGGTTTTCATCTTTAACAAGCAATGTTAGGGTTTCACTACCCAGGGTTAACATATTTAACAATGCAAGGGTTTCCACATATGGTTTTGTCCTACACAATGCACATAAAGGTTTGAAGCTAAGGTTTTGCATTTAGGGTTTTTGAACTTGTTGTTGAAAAAAATAACATGCCTAGTGAATAGGCTAAAGCTAGAGGGCACAAAAAACACTTTAAACAAATTCCCACTATCACCATAGGTAGCTTCACAACTAGTGTACGAATTTGTACTTAGGTCGCAAGAATAAACAGAGTTTCAAGGATCTAATATGCAAAAAAACTTCTAGGAACATTCATTCATTCATTATTCATGAGTAGCACATGCAAAATTTATACACGTATATAATACAAGTCTAATGAGATTGAATTTGTAAAGAAGCCCCTAACATAAAAAATTGTGTGAGATACACTTGGTTACAAGCCAACCAAGATAGCTTATAGATCAATCATTATTATTTAATTTTTCCTTTACACATGGTGATATGGAAAATGTAATTGTGATATCTTGCATTTTTCCAATTAATAGATCCAAACTCATTTAAGGGACATAATTGTATAAATAACCAAACAAACCATTCAATTGTTGTGAATTTCTCCGTTATCAACATCTTCACCCGTAAGATCAGGTGAATTGAATTGAATTGCATTCTGACATACGTGACAACAACAAAAGGTAAGCCTACAAAATAGTGAAAAGAATGTGAACATCCTGCAAATGAATGAAGTTAACTTGATAATCCTGCAAAATTATAATATGCATTCAACGTAAATTGTAACTAATACTTTTTAAGGGAAGTAATTTAAGGAGTGAGTGTAATAGTGCATGGGCCCACAAAGTTGCACGTAAACAAAAATTAAATTATTATGATAACAAATTAGGGATGCCCTAAATCAATTGAATCAATTATGGCAACTCTCCCTCCCATTCCAATGGTCACCATTGTGGAAACTCCTGATTACGTACAAAGGGAATCTCCCGTGATCACGGAAACAAGAAACGGTGGATGCCAAATGGGCGAAAAGTACCCCTCCCATTTTAATGATCATAATTGCGGAACTCTTGAATACATACAAGGAGAATGTCTCGTGATCATGGCAGCAACAAATGATTGATGCCAAATGGCCGACAACTCGCCCTCCCATTCCAATGGTCACCATTGTGGAAAATCATAACTGTGTACAAGGGGAATATCCCTTGATCACGACAGAAATGAATGGTTGATGCCAAATGGCCGTCACAATAGACGATGCCACACGATTACATTATTACTGGATTTCATCATTACATGCTTACCCTCAACTCTTCCATTTCTTATCGTTCTCCCATATTCAAATTGTTGCACTTTCCAAACACAGCCATAACAACTTTGAACTCTGACTAAAGATGGGAGGCCTGAGAGTTTCCAGAGAACCTACTGAAGAATTTCTACATGAATTTCAACAAATTAGAAAATTTATAAATAGGTTGGTTGGATGGAGTATATTCGCAGGTTGCAGGGGTATGACAATGACATAGCTCTATAATTTTCCGTGCATTACAGGGAGTGAAGTTATGAGGTAGTAGGAATAGTGGTGCATGTGACATAAGAAGAAATTACAAAAGAGACAGGGTTACCCCAAACAGGAGAACAATGGTATGTGCCCTAAAAACCCCAAACTGATGTTTTGTGGAAATTCCTTGAGGCAAGTGAACAAATGCATAATATAAGCACAAGATTTCACATTAATGTATTACCACAACCATGGAATGATGTTGCATTCCTTATCCATAAATATTTCATGTGTGAAGGAAGGTATGTTGTTATTTATTACCAGCACCTTCGGTTGTTATACCACTTGCGTCATGGAAGGTTGGATAACATGTCTTTCTTTCTTGCAAAAAAATTAGAACATATGGCCTAATTGGTGCAAAAACCAAAGCACCCATTGGAAAGTCTATCACATAATTTCCTCATTAAACTTTTGGTGGTTATTGCATTGTAAAGGGAAGGGATAACTTTGGATGAACTTGTTTGAAGGCCATTGCATGCCGATGTTGCTACCCCTCCAGAGGATGCCCTAGCAATTGCAACTCTGCCCCATGACCTCCGAGCTGCAAATCCACCCCATGACCTCCTAGCTGCAAAAATTCGCACAAAACCTTTCCATATGGAAGTCAACTTGTCCAATGCTAAAACTATGAGGGTTTCTAAGGATTATGTTTCAAAATTCCCCATATAAAGGAGATGAACAAGATGATGATGAAGAAGTAGAAATATTAGGGAGTAAACCTGCCACCAAAAGATTGAGAGTATACAGGAAGCACCCGACAATGGTTCCAAAAGAGAAGTAGAACAAAACAAAGCAAGGTCATGGTGTTTTAGCTCCTGAAACCCTCACCATTGTTACATAAGAAATAACGAAAGAGCAAGGGCAAGAGAAATATCATCCATAGGATGTATTGATCGAAGAACGAGTCATGGAGCAAGGATGCATGTAGCAAGGATGCATGTAGAAAGGATTCATGGAACAAGGATTCACCTGCCTTTACGACATTGAAGAACAAGTTGAGAAGGTTCTGTATGTTGATTTTGACTATGAGAGTATACAAGGAGTAGTCAAATGGTATGAATTAGAGCACTTGTTATGAAAACAGCTCAAGAAAAGATAGAAAAGATAGATCAACACCTTAGAATTCAACCTCTTCGAGGGGGCAACCTCCTTTACATTACATAAATGAACAATTCTTCGATGATTCAAATGACAAAACCTCCTTT
>APFE030551547.1:117836-129022 GCA_000404065.3 Pinus taeda | reverse complement strand
TAGGGGCACAACAATATTAATAAGGGGTACAACTACAATACTAATGGGGTAATCACTAGTATTATAGGGACCCAACAATGCCTTGCCTCAATTTCAATTTTGTATAGAGATGAGGAGGATGAACAAGCAACTGCACCACCTGAATTGAAAAATAAGCATGTTAAAAATGTAAGTAACCATTCATATATTCCTTTGTATATTTCATTGTTAAGGAAGAATAGGGTTCTCCAGATGAAAAACAAACAACCACCAAATAAAGTTAAAACCCTAGCACATGAGCTCGGATAAAAATAAAGTTTTGAAAGATTAAATTTCTTTGTCCCAGTTACAGACTCCCTACCCATGGGTGTAATAGATATAAATTCTACAGGGGTCCAAGAAAATATATCCCTTGGAAAAAAAATATACTAATGGCATTGTTATGAAAAGAGAGGACAAGAAACCATACATGAAATTAACCAAAGGCACAATTGTGCAAACAAAGAAACAAGAACCAGAGAGGAAACTAACGAAAGAAACAGTTGTGCAAACAGAGGATCGAGAACCATATATGAAACTAGACACTATTTTTCAAACAGAGGATTAGGAACCGAAGATCAAACTAATCAAAGACACTGCTTTGAAAATAGAGGATGAGGAACCAAAGGATAAATTAGCCCTGTGTATACCCTCTTATAATGGAAACCAATACCTTCCCATTTGCATGAAAACTAAATTCGTGACATTTACAAGACATGGGAAGAATATATAAACAAAGTTGAAGGAAAACATAAAAACATAGTGGTTGAGTTGCAAAGGAAGGTGACTAATATGGAGAATGAAAAGAAACAACTCAGGTAGATAATGGATGGTGTGCTTAGTTCGAAGGCTCCTTCAACCAATTACAATGTGTACTTTGTAGAAATATTTCCAATGTTTAAAAAGAATGCTAGCATAAAAAATAATCCTTTCCAAGTTGAATACATAAATGGTTTCATAGAAGCACACAAGGCTTGTACGAATCTAAAAAAATACTTGCTCTGTGAACTGTACTAACATAATTTTATGTTTTCTTTTGAAAAAAGATAGAATCCCAACCCTTATGTAGGGTATGTCCAATTGAGATCCTTTTTATCATATTTGAGAAATAAGGTCAGTTGGGTGGAAGCTCTTAAAAATTTTAAACAAAATTCTGAGAGCATTCTGTGGGTTAGATGAGAATATGAAATACATGTATAGATGATAAAAGAAAAACAAGAGTTGGCCAGTTTTTCAAAGGAAACAGAGAATATCGCCATGAAAAAGCAGTAGATAATTTCATATTGCACATACCGAATTCAAATATTGGATATTGAGACACAAGAAGGATGTAAAGCAAGGTGGGATACCTCAGGAAAACAAACCCAAAATAAAGAACCTTTTAACTACCTAAACTTAAAGATAATCTTAACAAGAGTTTCTCACGACAATATTGAATAACTAGATCGGTCTTGGATTTCACTATCCAATGATTTTTCTACCAACAAGGATATATAAAAAGTTCTATACCTTGGGAAAAAATATGAGTTTGAATGTTCGAATGAAATTATGGAAACAACAGGGTATCTCATTCTGGTGAATCAGGAGACAGTGATTATAGTATCAACAATCTTCATTAACATCCCCCTTCATCCCTAGATTCAGAGTGACCCATGTTTTCTTGCTAATATTCACTCCCTCACTGTTGTTGGCATTTTCCCACTCACCATCCCTGAAACATTGGCTCACTGTTGTTGACATTCTCCCACTCACCATTGCTAACACCCTATCTCACTGTTATTGACAATCATTGCCACTAGTGCGAAAACTCATAGTCAACAAACACATAATATTATATATTTTAATATATATTATTCTCCAATAATATATGACCATTAGCATTGTGCAGTTATCAAAAACTGGTAAAATTGTGTTTGACAGGTTTTTTTGCAAATTTGTTGCATTCTTCCACAAAATTTTGTTACATTTCCATTACTTTTAATCCAATATATATATTATATATATATATATATATATATATTATATATAATATAATATATATATATATATATATATATATATATATATATACTATATATATATATATATATATATATATATAAAGATTCATGATTAGACACAAATGTATGCAATAATAATGCAAGTATGGAAAAACCCCATGAAAGATATCTTCCATAACATACAAAATAATCGATGTATTGAAAGACTGAGTGTAAATGCATGGGGTTATTTACTGACCTTAAATGACAATTCAGACAAATTTCCCAAACTAGCAAACATATCCTCACCACCTATCAAACATACATGAACATATTCAACAAAACAATAATACATTAAAAACACGTAACACACTAATAAATATTAAAATCAAATTGAAAACAAATATATCACAACAAACCTAGAAAACCATGCATTACTGCAGTGAGAGCGACCTTGCTTGTTGATTTTTTCAAACTCAAATGGTTCATCTTCATCTGCAATGATATTCAAGTCAATTTCCAATCTTGCTTCTTGGTTTTCTTCTGTTTTGAGGGTTGAGGAAACTCTTCTTCCTCTTCAAAGATGACTCAAAAGAACCGAACCCACATGTGAATTCATAATCCATAATATGAAGATTGTTGGTTTCATCCAACATTTTTTTACCCAAAGCAATCAATTGTTCAGTCTTGGTCAAAGTAGCAGGAGGACTAATTCGAATCAGGTCGATGTAGCCAAATAACGCCTCTTTGGCTAACTCAAGTCCTTCAACATTTACATCAACATTGTGACTATCCATGGAAAATGGGTTTGGATGTTCACCAAGATCTGATATTGCCTCTATATTTATCTTAGGATGATCATTGTATGAATCATTTGTGCTTTAATGGTTTAGTAATTAGTTGAATCCATTGAACAGGAAGACAACCCACCCATGTTTATGGCATGCTTTCAAATGTTGCCACAAATAGACCATGGGCAATCACAAGTTAAGAAATTTGTGCAATGAAAAGTGACAAGATATTTCTTATAAGGTTTGGATTGACTCCTCACCCAAAAAGCATGAGACATTTATTCATGAGGGTTACAATCACTATCTAGAATTATTTTTTCTTTTTCCATTGATGATTCAAATTGTTTCTTTTTCTTGTAGTATTAAAAAATCCTTTCTTTTTTAACATGCATTTTGCAAACCGAGTCAATCGACACTTCCAAGAAGAAACAACTCTCTACATAGGAAACCATGTCCCTTGATAACTTTGGTTGATGTAGGGACCTAGCATAACCCAAAGGGTCACGTTGGCCATGACAAGGCCATCCTTGGCTATCTTCATGCCCATACATGTTATATGTTATTATCGCTATCTCAGGGATTTGAACCATAACTTTTACAATGAAATGGCATTGGCACCCCCACTTTTTCACAAATGAGGATCTTCCCTTCATTTAATTTTGTCCTCTTCTATCCTTAGAGCCATATGAACAAACACAATTACATAAAAATATTTGAAAATTCAATACATATGAAAAATGATCGAGCACTATTAATATCAACATCTAAACAATGCATATCTAAAAAACTTAGACTTCATATCTCAAGGAAGCATTAGGCCTTGAGCCTAGTTGTTTATTTTGTACCCGGGTGAAAGAAAATGGAGCATCTGAGTTCATTTCCTCTCCTATAATAAAGTCTTCAGTTCTATTTGAAGGGATTTTCGCAATCTGATAAATCTCCATTTTTTTATCCATGTACTGTAGACCAATCTAAATCCTTTATAGAAAAGGTGATATTTTATTTTGGGTCTTGCACCGAAAGGGCAATGACTGTTTCGCACTTGACTCACTTTACCATTTTGTGACCTAAGGAGTTGTTGCACGGTAACCTAGAAAGGTGTTGCAACGCTGATCCAGTGAGTTGTCACGAAGGTGACCCAATGAGTTTCCACAATTGTAAACCAACAAGTTGCTACAAAGTCGAACCAGCGTGTTTCCACAATGGTCAACTAGCAATTGTGGCAACGGTAAACTAGCGATCAGTCGCAACGGTCAAATAACTAGTTGCCGCAACAGTTAACTAGCGAGTTGCCACAACGGTTAACCAATGAGTTTCTGAAATAGTTAACAAGTGAGTTTCTACAACAGTTAAGTAGTGGCTTGCCACAATAGTTAACTAATGAGTTTCCACACCAATGAGCCAACGAGTGGCTGCAACAAAAACCAGTGAGTTTCCACAGCGATGAAATAGTTTACTGGTGCAATAGTGAACCAATGGATTTTTCGCAATCAATTTTGGTGCTCTCCTAACCCTTGATAGACAACAACCAGTTGTGCGCTCTCCTATTTCTGCTAGGGAACTAGTCAAAAAATATAGTATTGTCTACATAAATTAAAAAAAAAAAAACCCATAATGGAATTTCCTTTATATAATAGTCTGTTAATAATATAATAGCATAAGCATAGAGATATATACTAAGATTTATATGTGGAATCTGAATTAGTAATGTGGAGGATGAAGGGTTTTACAAATCGGGTTTAATGTGGAGGATGAAGGGTTTTACAAATTGGGTTCTAGTAATCTGAAAGATGAAGGGTTTCAAAAATTGGGTTTTTACCAACACCATAAAAAACAATAGAAAAACAAACATTGTTCTTATTACTAGAGCTAGTATCTGTGTGGGTTTTGACATGCATAAAAACAACAATATGTTTATATCTAGAGTTGGAATCTACGTAGGTAGGACAGGAGAGGAACTACAGGTTTATGGACCTGCTTACATTTTAAATTTTCTAAAGAAATTTAAAGATAAACAAAAATTTCCTATTTTTAACTTACAATATGAGTGACGCCGAACTTCGTTGCTCGTGTGTAAAAAAAGATAGAAAACCCAAATGGGGAAATTGGAGCGATTTTTGCAATCCGATCAATGAAAACATTGTGCCGAATCTCAATTTTCTTTGTCTGAATGTGCAGGGGTTTCAAAATTATTAGGGAGCGAATGGAATTCAGCATATAGAAGGTAGGAAAGGGAGGCTTGCTATATGATTACATAATCCCCCAGTAATTTGTTTCATTGTTTAGTTGTGTGAGTTAGGCAAGTCGTCGTGTAGTAGGCGACGAGTGTGCAAATAGAACTCCGCTTTGAACTAGAATTTATCATCTAATTTTGAGTCGTTTGACATTGTTTTGGCCATTTCTTGTACGGTTCTATTATTTCTTTTAGAAACTCCATTTTGTTGTGGTGTTCTCGCTGCTGAGAATTTCCTTTTTATTCCATTTTGTCACAGTACTATTGAAATACCTTGGAAGTAAATTCTCTGCCATTATATGATCTCAGACACTTGATCTTCAAATCGGTTTCATTTTTGGCCAATTCCTTGTAGATTTTAAAACACTCGAATGCCTCTAAATTTTTCTTTAAGAAAATGATGACTGTCATTCTAGTGTAATCATTTATCATTAGCATAAAGTATAATTCTTCATCTAAACCTTTTGTTCTCATAAGACCACATAGATCGACATGTATTAATTCCAATGGATGTGATGAAAAGTGTTCTTTTGTGATGAACTCAACTTTTGGTTGTTTGTTGTGCCTACAAGCTTCACATATCGTATTCGTAGGTTTTAAAATTTTAGTCATTTCTCTTACTGCTTCCTTTTTGTTGATCCTGACCAAATTGTCAAAATTTATATGTCCCATTCATTTGTGCCATAACCAACTTTCATCTTATTTTTCCAAAAAACACCCTTTAGGTGTTTCATCCAAAATGTATATGTCATTTGGAGCTTTGCTTGTTGTAGCCACAATTTTTCCAAATTTTCCTTTCCTGATTTCACATTTCTTAGAGTTGAATAAAATCGCGTGTCCTTGATCGCACATATATCCAACACCGAGGAGGTTGTGATTCATATTTTCAACCAACAACACATCCTTCACTAATGCATCCTTGCTTCCAAGTGTGACAATACCTGCTCCTATGACGTTTGAAGGCCCGTCATTTCCAAAAGACATTATTCCATCCTTATTTTCCTTCAAGAATATGAAATTATTTTTATCTCTAGTCATATGCGTTGATCAACCACTATTAACATAACAAATTTTTCTGTTTCTTTGAGCCTTGAGAGCGACAACACATATTTTTGTCTTCTTTTTCCATACTTGTTCATTCTGATTTTGCGAGAATTCCTTTGAAAAGATTCCAAGTCTGCAATCTTTAGCCATATGTCCAAAATTGTTACATTTGTAACATTCAACATCATCTCTCAAATGATCAAATCTATTGATATTCTGTTGAGTTCTAGAATATCCATTTCTGAAAGATCTCATGGAACTATATTCATTCCAAACATACATGTGACATTCTACAGCTCCATGCCCAAACCTTCCACATGAATAACATTGACCATAAAAGATAGTTTGATACTTGGAAGGAAATATTCTTCGATGAATTGTTTTCCATGGTTCTTCCTACAAGCCTTGATTTATTGATTTAGCTCACATATTTACCTGCTTGGTAGATTTTGCATATCCATCTTTTTTTGTTTTCAAATAAGGACTTGACTCCTTTTTGGATTTTTCTTTGTAACCAAGACCACTCTTGTCACTGCATGATCAGTGATTGTTGATGAGCTCTTCCAATGCATTTGAGTTGTTGGCATAGCTTTGAAGAGTTTTCCATTTTTTACTTCCTTTCATAGAGAGACTATTTCAACTTCCAATGCCTCTCTTTCCTTGTTGCTTTCCTTTAATTCTTTCCTGAGCGATTCTTCAATTCGTTTATATTATTCAACCTTGATATTAAGATTTAGGACATGTTCCCTTTCTTTCTTTAATTCATATTCAAGAGTGCTGACATGCTTCTTTTCGGCCTTGAGCTCTTTGACAACCCTGATCACTTCATTTTGAAATTTAACCTCAGTCATCTCTTCTTCTACTTCTTCATCAGATGCCTCTTGCTTAATGTGTTTGGCCATAAACAATACTCTTCCATTGATTTCTTCATCGTTATCACTGTCTTCATCATATGAGGAGCTATCTTCTTTAGACAAGAAACTCTTCTTAAACCATTTCTTCTTTCATTCCTTCTTGTACTTCCTAGAACCTTTCTTTCCCTTCGTAACAACTTCATTTTTTTTAGGACACTTGGCTGCAAATTTCCCGACCTCATCACAATCGAAACATATTAATGGAAGTTTACCTTTGAATTTCCCATACCTGTTCTCATTTTCCACGTGAAGTAGGCAAATTATTTATCTAAAAATTATTCTTCATCTTCTTCCTTTCCTTCATCCTTACAACTACAAGCTTTTGCTTTCGGAGTCTTCTTGTCCTTACTAGTCTTCTTAGATGCAGAAAATGTTGTTTCTAAGCGAGATGTGCCATCCTCTTCTTCAATCCTAATTTCATATGCCATAATAATTCCATGCAATTCATCTATGCTGAGATTGGTCAGATTTGATCTATCTTCTAAGACATATACCTTTGCGTTGAATCTTGTTGGCAAGGTTCTGAGAATATTTCAGACAACAATTTTTGTGTTGGCAGGTTTTCCCAAACCTTCCAATGTATTTGTTATTTCATCAACATGCTGAAAGTATGCAAAAATATCTTCATCTTCCTTATTTCTGAGTTTCCCAAAATTTTCCCTGAAAATTTGAAGCTTTGCTTCTTTCACCTGTGAGTCACCTGCATATACATTCTCAAGCTTGCACCATACCTCTTTAGTAGTTTTGCAACTCAATACCTTAATATAGACAGATTCAATAAGCCCACTGATAATAAGATCTTTAGCCTTTGCATCATATACCATATTTTTCTTACCTTGTTCATCCGCGGTCGATGTGAAGTCGTTTTAAACGATTTCCCATACTTTGTATCCTTGTGCCAGCAAATGAACCTCCATTATTCCACTCCAAAGTGAATATTTATTTCCATTCAACAAAGGAACTCTATTCTTGGTATACTCCATGATATCCTTCCAATTGTTAGACTTTCATTGAAGGAAACAAGCTTTGATCCCAATTGTTGGAAATACTGAGAGGGGGGTGAATCAATATTCCTCAACAATTAGCACTTTTAAATATTTTCAGAGCATTAATTAATCTTCAATTATTATTATGTTTATCCAGTAACAGCAGTAAACAAAAGAAAACTATAGGCACAAGAATTTTAGGTGGAAAACCCCCTCCGGATCAAAAATACCAAATTCTTTTCTAATAAATTCTTTAATCTTCATCCCCATCTGAAATGAAAGTTACAACTTCCTAGAATTCTAGAAAACCATTCTTCTCTAGCTCCCACTGGAAGGATGCCCTAACACCCTGGTTTCTTTAATAGTCAACTGAATGGATGCCCCAACATCCTAGACCAACCTACACCCTAAAGTGTTCGCAAGATCCAACCTATACGCGACTTCATTCACTTACCTAACACCTCCCTGCCACCCTATAATGATCAGAAGTGAGACAAGAGTGTGGACTCTTGTACAGGGACAATGATCCATGATACAATATGATTTACAATGGTTTTCTTGTACTTGACCAAACACCCAACCATGACATTATCCCAACAGTGACTCCTATACCTCCCAGAAATGCCTCTTCGACTCGAGACAGATTGACTCTTTTACAATAATGACTCTTTAAATGATGACTCTTTTACAAATTTACAATAATGACTCTTTTACAAATTTACAATGAGGACACTTTTCAAATTTACAATGATGACTCTTTTACAGCACTGAATTTTTTACAAGACCTGACACTTGACTCGACATTGCTTCTTGGATCACTTGCAGTTGTTGAGCTACTATTGTGCTTTCTTCAAGTAACGGTACTTTGGCATTGTATGGCATTCTAGTACATGTCCAAGTTGTTCTAAAGTGTCATCCTTCCTCCACATGCATTAACAAGAAAAACCCAAACAAATAGAAAACAATATACTTACATTGTCATGCAAAAATATATGTCAGAGATGATACTCAAAATTCAAATGCAAACACTAATCATACATACCTTGTTGTAGCATACTTACCCTTGATTGTTGATGTGCGGTCCTTACTGTAGTGATCCTTCAATGCATACTTTTTCTTGCCTTCTAGGAGCTTGATATTGAATCTATTGTGTTCATGTAATTTTGGATCTCCAAGGTTTGAAATGTCGTCATGTGGTAGCCCTCTAAGTCCCCTTTCCAATCCGATACGATTGATTGAGATAGGATTCTTCAAGAAAGATTTATGCCCAATCTCCCATGATGACTTGATTATAGACTAGTTCAATAGAGCGAAATTGTATGAATTGTCACATGTCATTATTTCGATCCTCGACCCTAAAAATGATAGCCAACAAACGAAAGCTTTTCCTCTTACTATCACTATTTATAAAATTTGAATCCAGTGCTTAGATAGATATTTACGACGATTTTCCCGAGGTCGCCTCTTTGACATGGAACCTGGGAGCCTGCAAAAACCCTAACTTCCTCAAATCATATCTCTGAAACTATAGCGAACCAAGATTTGAAATTATTTCAAGAGGTTCATCAATATTTCTGCTCAAATGGGTGTTAATGTTAGCTTCTGAAGCTTCGTAGAAAAAACATTATGGCGAAAATTCCACGATGACCCGTTTGAAGTAGTGAAATCCTAGAATCCAAGGCTCTAAACTTGCTTCAAAATAGACCTTCAAACTTGATCATAATTTTGTGCCCTAACTAAACCTCAACGAAACTTTAAAATCCCTACAACAAATCCTACGTTAGAAGCTCATGAGGGCCGAAACATTACAGAGGTCTTCGCATAAGATAGTTCATTGAAAAGTGCTTGCTAGAGGAGGATATGAGGGTCACTATTTATAGAAATGTCTTGAGTTGAGAGGGTCCTCAAAAAGTGAATGTTGGAGGTCCTTTAGGAGCATAAAACATTATTAATTATTTACTATTCAATGATCACAACCAATGATGAGTGTCATGCCACAACCCCATGGGGTTTTATCCCATTGACTGGGGTTACTAACTTCAAACACGAATAACTCTCAAATCGTGAAGAACTACGTGGTGTGCCATATATCAATGGAAACATACCGACGAGTAGAATTCATATAGAATATCCTTTACTCAGAATAGGATGAGCTTTCAAGTAAAAATTCCCATAAAATATAGGGGTAGCCCCTGGTGCTGCTTGGGTTGACATCAATGACAACCATTAATCAGGAGATCATTATTGACCATGATCAATAATGGTTGACTATGTTTACCATGGTTGAGAAGTGATTATTAGGATAAATTAAGGTGGGCTAAGGGAAACCATGGATGACCATGGGGAGTATGATTGATCATGGGACCACAGTTGACAATAATTGGCCATGGTTGACCATGAATATCATAGTTGAAAATGATTTACCATGGTTGACCATGGCCACAGGAGTTGAACATGGTTAACCTATTTGACCATTTTGACCATAGTCAATATATAGTTGACTATGGATGACCATGGTTGTCCACAACTAATTATAGTTGGCTTTGATAGATCGTTATCGGGAAATCTAGTGTCCACTCGAAGCTGCTAGTCCCACTAAGATTGGTAGCTATCTTAGAAACAAACAAACTAAAACTACTTTTGCTTTCTTTTATGAGAAGTAGATAAGATGGGAACAAAGAACACCAACCTCAGTATTGCGCTTGGCTCCTTGCTTAGTTCCTCTCCTTTATGATAGATCTTTGCTACTCCTCCTTCATCTACCCAGCTTCAAAGAGCACCTGTGGGATCAAAGAAACATAATACTATCGAAGAACAAAGATCTACAATCATAAATAATACAGGACCAGATATATATTGACCACACAAATGCATATATCATCAAACATACAAGAATGTGGAGGAAAACTTGAATAGCTTTATTAATATCAAGAATAGCAAAGAATATTACAACCAACTGTTCTGACCCAGCGTCATCCTCTAAGAATGAAAGCCCTTCTCCACCTTATGCAAAGCTTAGATCACCCAACACTATGATGTTGCACCAGGAAACCAACAACACTTCCTTACAAGATATAAGATTCCAACCCCTGGATCTCTGTGATGAGGGATCCATATATAGATGATTGCAGGGGGGTGAGTCAGCTTCTGGGATTTTGATTAGTGTCCTCTCTCTGATATTTCTTGATTCCACTTGGAGATTGATGATCTCTTACTCATCC
>APFE030551547.1:26382-116412 GCA_000404065.3 Pinus taeda | reverse complement strand
GGCTCAAAAGCTAATGATAATGCATTCACAATGGTTATTTACCGGAAATTGGTTCATTTTTTAATGAGCTTAAACTCTGGGGGAAACATTTTCTCATTGCTTGGGTTTAATTTTTAACGAGCTTGAACTTCACATAAAAACTGGTCATGCCAGTCATATAATAAGGACATCTCATCGATAGATTCCATTTTTTATGGAGCTTTCACTTTTCGAAGCTTTGTTCCGTATCCTTTCGCATGCAAGCTAGGAACAACCAACTATTGTCCTAGGGGTCAGTTAACTACTAAGGTCAGGTAGGAAAATTTTCCCTTTACTTCGTCAGTGCCATTTGGCCCCTACGAAGGCGAACGGTCGATTCGACCACTCACCCAACTTAAGTAGTTGAAGTTAGCAGAACTACAGTTAGTGTTACACTAGTCACTTTTCACTTGCTTGCAAAAAGGTTTGCATGCCCCCAGGCATAGTGAAGTAGAGTTTCTAGATTACCCCTCAATTTTCAGACAAAACATTTGTTCTATCGGGAAAGGCCTACCTTCTAACGAAGGTATCTTATTCTGGTCTAATTCCCTCTTCCTATGCGGACGAGTATTGGACTAGTCATATATCCTTCGCAGAAACCTACTCTATGCCAAGAGTTTTCCTGCCGGAACAACCCAGGGTGCATGCCCCCTAGGTTTCAGTCATGTCCTCCCGAATTACTCGCGTTCTTCAGGTGGACGAACTGGAGATTGATGAGACATTCCTTGCATGAAAAGACCATTTAGGGATGGCATTTGACTATTAGCTATGTGTGAGCCAGGGAACGAAAGCTGGTCTACGAGCTGGACCACTCGGTCTTCATGCGGAAAACACATTACTCTAAAGAGCGAGGAGACAATGGCTCCCATGTTATAAATATAGTTACGCCCAAGGAGTAGATTATAGTCTAGAGGTCCTTGGACTACCATTATGTTCATATAAAAGGTTTTCCTTCTCAAAGTAATAGGCACATTGGGAAGGATCCCTAACGATCGACTGGTTTGTTTGTCAAAACCTGTCAGATTTCTCATCTTAGGCATAAGCGATGGTGAACCAAGCACTTTCCAAGAAGTCGAGGAAAGGATACTCACAGAAGCCCCTTCATCTATGATGGTATCGGCCATGACCATTCTGTAAGCTTGTACAATGATTCAGAATGGAACATTAGATGGTAGACGGGGTCTGCCTAGTAGATTCCAATCAAAGGAAACGACTAGGTTGCTTGGAGGTGGGACTGAATAGACGGCCGGATACGACTCTGACGAACTTCCTTCTTGCGGTAAAGGAACAGGTAGATTGCCCCCATGTTCATCGGAGTCTATGTTTATGAAAAGAATTTGAACGGTGTCGTTCTCATTCTCTTCGATGATTGTATCATCTGAAGATGGATCTCTGAAGGCAATACCGGGTCAACTGCTGCCTCAACCTTTTGAATTTCGTCTAGTGTGGATTCAGAGGGTTTATCTTCAATGATAGATGCTTCGACCGACCATCATGGCATTTCAGTCGGATTTTTAACCAGTGATGGACTCTGCAAGAGTTTCTTATATCCAGGAGTAAGTCGTAGCGGTAAAGTAGGAGAGTTATCCAAAACTCTTTTAGCTTCATCTAGGAAAGTACAACGGTGGACAACGTGATCGCCTTCACACAGTTGACAAGGAAATTTACATTTCCTTTCGTGTCCAAATACTTCACTTTCACTAGTTAACGATGTACTTTCAACACGATCAGAGGTTGATGACACCAGATTGTGAAAACAAGGAGACCAGTCCCTTAAGATCCGAGGGATGCAAGGACAATCTCGATGATAGTGATCTCCGTTGCAAATGACACATGGAGATTTAGGCTTGGATGGTGCAGTGTGTGGATTTTCGCTAGACGATGCACAATTGCCCCTTTTTGCCCTTGGCTCCTTCTTCTTCTTTTCCTTCTTCTCCTTCCCCTTCTTCTCCTTCTTAGTTACTTGATTTTCAGCTTTACCAGCTTCATTAAGCGAAGATGAAGGAGGAGAGGGAGAAACGGACGAAGTAGAAGGTTGGGGGGTAACTCTAGTATCATCTAGTTGCTGACTTGATTGTTCAGGAATCACGGTGTTCTGAACGACAGAGGTAGAGAAGAGCCATATTAGCAAGTCAATCATCAATCCTGGAAATGACAATGTGGCCATATGAGGTGCACCAACATCTCCCCAAGAGGAGAAAGGACTAGGATTTCCTCCAAGGGGAAATCTTTGGTTGGTAGACTCCATTTTCTCAACCTAAAGAGCAACATGGGAGTAGTGATATTATTTCGATTAAAATAATATTTTAGACGCTTTGACACAACTTGTTTTTTCAATTTTTAAGAGTTGAGAAAAAATAAAAGATGACTCTAGTCGCCTTCAATTTTTAATGAGCCTGAAGTGACAAGTGTTCAGATGGACCTTTTCCTTTAAGGAGTCTGAAAAGGAACAAAAGAGACTACTCTGGAAATCTAGACAGAGGGATTACCAAACGAATCGCAAAACTGCAGAATACTTTTTATGGTACGGAAGTCAATCTTCCCGAATGTTGTGTTCAGTGCATTGTGATTGATACGGCGGCAGACACAACTTCCTAAGGATAAAGGATATAGCCTATTGTGGTCTCCCAATATATACTCGACGGTACGTGGGAGCACAAGTCCATACTGGCACTTGTCGTCTCAAAGAGGAAGAATCACCCAACCAGCAATGAAAGCGATAGTTACCAGGCTTTACGACGCAGGAATACGTCTCTAGCCTAGACTTCTAAATGTTGTGTGTTAGGTTCCAAAGCATTTTTATGTTCATTGAATTTATTTTACAGTTGATCTTGTTTAAGAAATTTTACTTTCAGTTTCACCGTGTGACGTAGATATACAATTTCTAAAATGCAATCTAAGATGATAAACAATCGTTTAATCTTCTTTTTGCAATGAAAATCCTAGCTACTAAGGAAAGAGAAATGAGATTCTTTCAACATAGAGCACAGAGCACACACTAGATGCACTATACTAAATCAAACCAACAAGCAGTCTAAATGCAAATGCACATGCATGTATTTGTTTTCAACCTTCTTAATGTGTGAATGAAAAGAAGAATGCTAAGTACAAATCTGAATTATCTTTTCAAAGCGACAGTACTAACCATTTTTCTTCAAAATACGAAAGGAAGATAATGACGACACTTTGCAATTTCGAATTGAAAATTATTTTCGACACTTGAAAAACTACTAATTCAAATCAAATACAAGAGTAACAGTATAATCGACCATCAGGAACAATAGGATTCTCTTCTATGACTGAAAACGACACTTGCGACACTTCCAGATCAAGAAACGACAATTCGATTATGCTACTTCTTTGTAAAAGAGAACTGAAAATGGCGCACAATACACAAAAAAATTTATAGTTCTTTGCACAATGGAGGCAGAATGATGGAAAGGATGGGGGTTTCCATAGAGGTGTACTGATCACAGACAGCAAAACTCCTTAATAAATCTAAAGAGAGTGAACAAAAACCAAAATATGGAAGCAGAAGAGGTCTTGTCTGATCAGCGCACCTGTAACATAGGGAAAGTGCGATGCAGCGCACCTACTACACACGGGAGGTGTGATGCATCTAGATTCCCAAGAGTAGAAGGTGCGATGGTCCAGGGATGAGACTTCAACTTGGTTCTTGGTCACAGTTTGCAGCTCAGTTCAGGGATTTAGGCCGAGTAAGTGATGTTTAGTAAATATAAATCATAGGGGTTGATCTAATGAGGTTACTAGAGCCACCACCAGAGAAATTAGAAATTTTGCAAATCGATTGTTCAGTTTATAAAAAAAACTCGGAGATAAACTGAAGCAGCATTGATCTACTTTGCACTTGCATGGCAAATGCAGTTCGAAGGGTAGCTGGCTTGAATTCAGGCTCCATCTGTAAGTTTATAAAACAAACAAATATAGACAAGCAAACAATCTATTCGCTCCCGAGCGGAGTCGCCATTTTGTTATCGGGAAATCTAGTGTCCACTCGGAGCTGTTAGTCCCACTAAGACTGGTAGCTATCTTAGAAACAAACAAACTAAAACTATTTTCGCTTTCCTTTATGAGAAGTAGATAAGAGGGGAACAAAGGACACAAACCTCAGTCTTGCGCTTAGTTCCTTGCTTAGTTCCTCTCCTTTCTGATAGATCTTTGCTACTCCTCCTTCGTCTACCCAGCTTCAAAGAACACCTGTGGGATCAAAGCAACATAATACTATCAAAGAATAAAGATCTACAACCATAAACAATACAGGACCAGATATATATTGACCACACAAATGCATATATCATCAAACATATAAGAATGTGGAGGAAAACTTGAATAGCTTTATTAATATCAAGAATAGCAAAGAGGATTACAACCAATTTTTTTGACCCAGCATCATCCTCTCAGCATGAAAGCCCTTCTTCACCTCATGCAAAGCTTAGATCACCCAACACTATGATGTTGCACCAGGAAACCAAAAACACTTCCTTACAAGATACAAGATTCCAGCCCCTGGATCTCTGTGATTAGGGATCCATATATAGATGATTGCAGGTGGGTGAGTCAACTTCTGGGATTTTGATTAGTGTCCTCTCTCTGATAGTTCTTGATTCCACTTGGAGATTTATGATCTCTTACTCATCCCTGGGCGAATTCAAAGAGGCAAGTGTCAAATGGGCAGTTTCTAGAAGATTCTCTAGGTTTCCACCTAGCCAACTGCTTCTGCCATTTGTCTGCTCTTGCTCATCGTACCCCACAGAAGGGATTTTCAATATGCATCTCACTTTTTGCATGTGGCAGGTGAGATGCATTGCACCCTTAGCATTGAGTAGTCTGTATGGTCCAATTTTGACCAGTTTTGAGTATTTTTTCAGCGAGAACTTCTGGGAGATGATGTAATCAGCTGACCTTGCTCCTTTAGGGTATGAAACAACACTTTTAGGGACTTAGAATCCCTTGGTTTATGGACATATGCGATTGGGGTTGTAATGCCCAAATATGTCTATAATAAACATGTCGCTTCACCAACCCAAACACGGTCCAATCATCAAAATACACTTCTAGAAATTTATGAATAAATTCCTCGAACGCTATGATCACTGTTAGCTCTACTACATTTTGAGGAGCTGAGGTGGACTCTGTTCTTGATTTTTTTAAAAGGATATCCTTACTGGTCGCTTTAACCTTCCCATCCACCTCATCTTCTCCCTTTCAACTCCATTTCTTGCGTCACTCGTTAAAATCCAAATAATCCTCTTAACCCCGAGAGCGTAGCTTAAACTATCATATAACCATATTCGTGTGTCCATGCGCATTCACTAACTTTTCCCTACCACCACAGCCCTTCTCCTCACATGCTAAACCCCATTTATTTCCCCACTGTCCAATCGTTTGCCGTGCAATCCAATGGCAGTCACAACCCTCGCTCCTTCAAAGCTCCTACACATTAATCTGCGGGGAAAGCAGTTTGCCTCTGCCACTCGTCACGTGATAAATGGGATCACACCCCACTGTACGATTACCACCCATCTGTCAACCGTGGTGCGGGGAACACTGCCCGCCACCGAAACCACCCTCCCCGATCGTTGACCCTCGTGCAAATCCTCCACCCGGTAGTCATTGGATCTACCCGCCGAGGATCTAACATCTCACATTTTTCTGTTCATGTTTTCTCCCGATAGCTCCTGTAAGCCAATCTTCGCCATCCATCTGCAAGATCTGATGGCTCATAATCATTTTGCCTCCACTTTCACCCAATACTCCATGCCAAGAGATCTATGTCGTCTATCTCTCTGATCCAACGGCTAATTTTCTTCCTTCGTCCATCCACATCCATAGCCATTCTATGCTCCCGAAGGACAAAGGTGACCAACTACCTGTACCCGGTGCAGTTACTTTTCCAACAACTGCATTCAAGAACATTATGGCCGAAGATCAAGAAGGACATTCCTCGAGAAGATCACAGCATTTATCAGTTATGGATCATTCTTTCATAGGACATTCCACATGCTCAAGAAGGACAACAAAATATTAGAGAAGATCAAGTTCATTCATTGAAGCAGCAGATCGTAGCAGAGGCCCATTTTAGATAGTTAATGTGGTTGGTGGTCCATTATGACCCCTCGACGCATAGAATAACAGAGAATTTTTGTAAGCAAACTCTATATATACCTATAACACAGATGTGATGATCGTTGATGGTTTTGGTTTGATGTAAGGTTCAACTTCTGGAGACTGTAACTACTGTGATACTTGCAGCATCTGGTCTTCATTTTCAGCTAATACAAGCTTCTTTTGTTGTTAATTGCTCACTTTCCACTTCTCCTTTGTTCTAGGTTGTGCCTGTTATGCATTTATCCATGTGCTCTTGATATTTAGCATTAGAGGGGTTGTCATCCCACCTCTGTGTTAGAATCTTGTATGTATCATTGAGTGCGTTATTTGGGTTTTTATTTACTTAATGCCAGAGAGCTGCCATCCTATCTATGTATTAAGAAATAGATTTACAGATCTCTTTACTGGTTGCAACCAACCATCACAGGGTCCTATGCATCCACTGGTGTGATCAGTATTCTCCATGTTACTTAATCCTCAAACTGTGAGTAATTGGTTATCTAAAGCCTTGTAGTCTGGGGGTGTTCACCCATGTTTGGAGTTAAGCATAGTAGAAGTGGTTATTTGGCTTGAATATGCATCATTCCTTCCATTCATCCATTTCTAACATTTAGTTGAGTTTGTAATGTTCCCGAGCATCTCTGAGATACAATCTAGGAGAGTTTCTTAGGGTGATAACATTAATTGGCACCATTGCCAGGGAGAGAAGATTGAAGCTCAGATTCCCTAGGGGACGACATAGTTCCATATTTTGATGATAGACAAAGTCTGGGCACATTTCTAGTTGTAATCATCTATCTGGTGACTCCACATTATAGTCCTGGCTCAGTTTGTGAGACATACTTGAAGAAATCCTCAGAAATCACGAGCTGAATCAGTCCCTGACCCTGAGAAGATTATCAAGTCGAAGAAAACATCGCAGAAAGGAGCATCAGGATCAGGTAAGCCTAAGAAATCTTTTGTATCTCTGCAAGAGGAGACTATAGTTGAGAATGTATCATTTGAAGATATAGAGCCTAGTGTTGCTAGTGAGAAATTGCCTACAGAGATCCATACAGATCCTTGTTCATTTAGTTCCCCTTTGGATCTCAGTCCAAAGATAGCATCTCATACAATCCATCATAGTCCCTTGTCTCTGCCATCCATTTCATTGTTTCCCACTATTTAATCTACCAGTAGTATTCCACCTACTCCAGTCATGGTAGGTCAGCAAGCACCTACAAAGATGGAAAGAATAATAGCTGCTAGGTATGGACCCTTGGTCATGCCTATTCCTTTGAATGCCATGCCTGCAGGAGAGTACCAAAAATACATCCCTAAGTTCACTGGTACAGATGGGGTAACAGCTGAAGAACACCTTGAAGCTTTTTATAGTTATGCTAATAATTTGGATATAAGTGAAAATGATGTGTGGATGAGAGTTTTTGTTCAGAGCCTTGATGGAGAGGCCAGAAAGTGGTTCAGAGAATTGACCCCTAGGTCTATTGATGATATTGAAGCCTTAGATGATGCATTTTTGAAGCAATGGGGAGATAAAAGGGACATGCTATATTATCATACTGAGTTTGGTAACCTAAAGAAGGAAAATGGGGAATCATTGCCTAATTTTAATAAAATAATTAATCGTATGTATAGTAAGATACCAGTTGAAGTAAAGCCAACCCCCACCTCTACCAAACTCACTTATGCCAATGCTTTTGACTCTGATTTCTTCTTATTGTTGAGAGAAAGAAGATGTGCCACTCTGGTTGATATGCAAGATGCAACCCTAGAGGTAGAATCTAATATTATGGCTGCAGAAAATTTTAAAAGTCATGCTGATAGAAGAAGGCAAAGAGGTGAGACTTCTTCTTCCTCTGCCTCATCTTCAGAGCCCAAATTAGATAAAATGACTAGAATGATAGAGTCATTGGCTATCGAGATATCTAAGCTGAAGATTGAGCAGAACTCGAGAAAAACAAGGCAGCATAACACATTTGCTCCAAGAAATTCAAATCCATTCAGAAGAGCAAATGAACAGTAACAAATTCTTTAGAGGGGTAAAGAACCAAATGAAGAACAAAAAGTTAAAGCTCCTTTTCAAAATGTAGTCATGGAGGAAGAACAGTTTGAAGATGAGGATGAAATACATTGTATGGAAGATAAAGGAAATGTTGCATACTTGACATTGGCTAAATACGAAGAAGCATTACTCCAAGACCAAACCAGTCAAAAGTGGGATAGAGAGGTTATTCTGCAGATTGGTGAACAATGAAGATATAATTTAAGGTCACATGCAAATAATGTCAAGGAGAATCCTGCCCAAAGAGTTGTTTTCCAAACAGAGTTACAGAATACCAAACAAAGAATAAAAGTAGTTGGTCCAGCCATCCTCAAAGCTCCAGTTCAAGAGGTAAGAGGTCCTGACAAGTCCCCTTCCCCTTTCAGCCTTGAAGCAGAAGTCCAGAAGTTAAAAATATCTTTGCCTTTGTTAGAACTTGTAAAGAGTGAAGTATTTAGAAAGCATATTCTTGAAGCTCTTGAAATGAAAGCCACACAAACCTCCACTGACTCTGTCAATTTGCAAGATGATAAGCTTGCAGTTGTGTTGAGTCCAATGACCGAACATGTTGTTGATAATTCTCCATCCTTTTATGTCTCCTTGACCATTCATGATAAAATCCTCCAAAATTACCTGCTAGATACAGGGGCTAGCCACAATCTAATGCCTAAAGCAATCATGGAAGAGTTAGGCCTTGATATCACTAGACCATACCATGATGTATTTTCATTTGATTCAAGGAAAGTAAAGTGTCTAGGGTTGATTAAAGATCTAGCTATTACTCTAACTTAGCTGCCCATGAAGAGCATGGTGATGGACATTGTGGTAGCAGATGTCCCTCCTAAGTTTAGCATGTTGTTGTCCAGAGGATCGATTAAGAGACTAGGTGGGACATTACAGAATGATTTATCTTATGCCACTGTCCCAATTTTTGGAGGAGAAAGTAGGAGATTGTATAGAGAATCCCAGCTGGCATATATCATCAATGATGAAAAGAATCCTTTTAATCATCCTATTTATGCTGTGGACACTGATTTTGGAGCTTGTATTCTCCAAATAGAAGAATCTCATAAGGCCTCAATGTAGCTCAAGAAACAAACAATTCAGGCCGAGGAAGAGCAAGGAAGTCAGGTTTGGGAGATGTTCTTTGATGGAACATGTTCCAGGGAGACTACAGGAGCAGGGGTGGTGCTGATATCTCCACAACAAGAAAGCACACAGTTGTCTTTTAAGTTGGCTTTTCAAGCCACAAACAATATAGCAGAGTATGAGGCTCTGATATTGGGCCTTAACGCAGCGAAAGACAAAGGAATCAAGAACATAAAGGTGTTTGGAGATGCTGATCTAATCATTCAACAGGTAAATAAAAAATTTCAAGCAAAGCACCCAAGGCTGAAAGCGTACAGAGATGAGGTATGGATACTCAAAGATTCCTTTGATAATTTCTATATTTCATATATCCCTAGAGCCAAAAATCATCTTGTTGATTCCCTTGCAATGTCTACTAGCATGTTCATCCCTCCCATGCCTCCCAGACTAGTGTATGAAGTCCAAATGAAGTATAGACCATCCTTGTCTGATAATGTCCACCATTGGAAAGTCTTTGAAGATGATGATGAAGTGAATAGGTTCCTGCAAGTCATTGATGAATTTTCTGAAATGCAAATTGACCAAGAAAATGGAGCTTTAGAAGAAAATCCCAAATCTAAGTTAGAAATAAAATGGGCAAAAATAGCATTGTCCAACTGCCCAACAATCATATACCTAAGGGCCTAATTCCTTTAGAAAGATTATTTGACCAGAATGATGTCCCTTACAAGGCTGCTCAAAAACAAGACCAATCTGCAGTCTGTAAGCATGATATAGGGAGTCCAAGTCAACCTAGATACATAAATCTGTCTACTGATCAAAGTTCAAAATACTGCAATTTAATTAAGCAATTTGCTGATGTCTTTGCATGGGAATATAGTGACCTGAAGACTTATGACAAGAAGATTATCCAGCATAAAATTCCTTTAGAGAAAGACACCATCCCTTTCAAGCAGAAGCTGAGACCAATGAATCCTATGCTCCTCCCTCTAATTGAAAAAGAAATAAAAAAGTTGATGGCTGCCAAAATTATAGTTCCCCTTAGATATTCCAAATGGGTAGCCAACCTAGTAGTGGTGAGGAAGAAAAGTGGAGAAATCAGACTTTGTGTTGATTTCAGAAACTTAAACAAATGCTCCAAGAAAGACAACTATCCCCTACCCAAGATGGAGCAATTGTTGCAAAAAGTCTCAGGAGCCAAAGTGATGTCTTTCCTAGATGGATTTTCAGGCTTTAATCAGATTGTTGTACATCTAGATGATCAAGAGAAGACTGCATTCACCACTCCTTGGGGCACTTTTATGTATGCCAAGATGCCTTTTGGATTGATGAATGCTAGAGCCACCTTTCAGAGAGCTATGGATATAGCATTTGTGGGATAGAAGGATAAATTTGTCCTTATCTACCTTGATGACATAACAGTATACTCTAGTAGCCATCAAGATCATTTGCAGCATTTGAAGAAAGTGTTTTTGAAGTGCAAAAGGTTTGGGATTTCGATCAATCCTAAAAAGTCACAATTTGCTTTAGAATAAGGCAAGCTATTAGGACATATTGTTTCTGATGTAGGTGTCTGAATTGACCCAGAAAGAGTCAAAGCAATACAGACCATGTCTGTCCCGAGATCAAAGAAGGATATCCAGTTCTTTCTGGGTAAGATCAATTTTGTGAGGAGGTTTATACCAAATTTTGTAGAACTTGGGAAGCACTTTACCTCCATGTTGAAAAAGGGGTCAGAGATCAAATGGACTGATACAACAAAAAAATCATTTGATTCCATTAAAAAAGCTATTATGGAGGCTCCTACTTTAATTAGTCCCGATTACAGTAGGGAGTTCCATATATTTTCTTTTGCCTCTGAAGACACCCTTGCAACAGATGAGGAAGGCTCAGAGCATCCAGTGGCATTTTTCATCAAAACCCTAAGGGATGCTGAGTTGAGGTATGATATTATTGAAATACAGGCATATGCTCTTATCAAATCTTTGAAAGCTTTCAGAGTCTATATTTTACATTCCAAGATAATTGCATATGTACCTTCTGTTGCAATAAAGATGTCTTAACACAACCTGATGCTGATGGAAGAAGGGCTAAATGGATTGCAAAGTTAATTGAGTTTAATATAGAAATGAAGCCCGCCAAACTTTTCAGAGGTCAGGGTCTTGCTAGTATGTTAATTGAAGAAAATCGAAGAACTTTGGATATAAATTGCATGGGCTCGATTGCAGAAAATGGTCAAACAGAAGAAGAGGAAGTAGCTGAACCAAAGAGATATTAGTCAGTGGTAGAAAATCTAGCTTCGTGTGATTGGTATGCTGCAATAGTTAAATTCTTTCTGAAGCTAGAAATCCCTCCAAGCTTCACTCAAAGTCAAGTCAAAACGATTAAGCTTAGAGCAGCTAAATATTGCATTAATGAAAATCTGCTCTATTGGAGGGATCCATCTGGAGTGCTTTTGAGGTGTCTGGACAAAGAACAGTCAATGGAAGTTATGTAGAAATTTCATTCCAGCATGTGTGGAGGACACCATTATTGGAAAACTACAACCCACAAGATCCTCAGAGTTGGGTATTATTGGCCCACCTTATTTTCTGATGTCTTTTCATTTGTTAAATCTTATGACAGGTGCCAAAGATTTGAAGGGAAATAGCAGTTGAAGTCCCTACCCTTAAAACCAATACACGCAAAAGCACCTTTTCAGTAGTGGGGCTTGGATTTCATTGGAGAAATCAATCCACATTCCAGTGGCCAGCACAGATGGATATTATTAGCCACTGATTATTTCACTAAGTGGATTGAAGCAATCCCTACCAGAAAGGCTGATCATAATGTGGTCATGAAGTTTTTGATAGAGCATATCTTTACCAGATTTGGCTGTCCACATAAATTAGTCACAAATAATGCAACATCCTTTAGAGCAAAATAATAGGTGGAAATGTGTGATTCAATGGGTATTAAACCGGTTCATTCCACCTCATACGACCCTCAAGGTAATGGTCTAGTAGAATATTCCAACAAGAGTTTAATAAGAATAATTAAGAAGTTTTTGGAGGACAACAAAAAGAATTGGGATTCCAAGCTCAAATATGCACTTTGGGCTAACAGAGCGACCATTGAGAGATCCACATGGAATTCTCCATTTAAGCTGGTGTATGGCATAGAGGTAGTATTTCCAATTCAGCTTACTCTCCCTGTGGAAATTTTTTTGCAATCAGAGTAGAATGAGGAAGAAGACATGTCAAAGAGGATCACAGATTTAGTAGAGGTACATCAAATCAGAGAACAGCTAGTTGAAAAGGCTGAAGCACATCAGAAAAAGATCAAGGAAGCTTTTGACCGAAGGACAAAGGCAGATAATTTCCAGGTTGGAGACTTGGTTCTGAAGTGGGATGCACTAAAAGAGAAAAAAGGAAACCATGGGAAATTTGATGTTTTCTGGACATGCTCTTTCATTATTTCTCAGATCCAAGGGAACAATACCTTCATATTGCGAAGTATGGGAGGGGAATAAGTTTTTGATGGCCCAATTAATGGGCGTTTTCTAAACATTTATGTTGTTTAAGGTCTTTGGCCTTAAAATTGTAAATATTTTATTTTATCATCTTTAGTGTAGGTTCAGATAGACTCCATGCCCAATGGAATACTAGGAATTTTGCTAACTTGTGTTCATCAGAAAGGCAATGATCTGCAAGTTCTTGAGACCTCACAGGGAGGATCTCATCCCCAGAAGGAGCCAGTGTTAGCTCTGCTACAGTTCGATGAGCTGAGGTGGACTCGGTTCTTGGTTTTGCTAAAAGGAGATCCTTACTAGTCGTTTTAACCTTCCCATCCACCTCATCTTCTCCCTTTCACCTTCATTTCCCAGGTCACTCGTTAAAATCCAAATCATGCTCTTAACCCCGAGTGCATAGCTTAAACTGTCATATAACCGTATTCGTGTGTCCATGCGCATTCACTAACTTTTCCCTCCCACCAAAACCCTTCTCCCCGGGTGCTAAACCCCATTTATCTCCCCGTCGTCTGATCATTTGCCGCGTAATCTGACGACAGTCGCAGCCCCCGCTCCTTCAAACACCCACACATTAATCCACGGGGAAAGCAGTTTGCCTCCACCACGGGTCGTGTGATAAATGGGATCGCGCCCCACTATACGATTACCACCCATCTGTCAACCGTGATGCGGGGAATACCACTTGCCACCAAAACCACCCTCCCCGCTCATTGACCCTCATGCACATCCTCCGCCCGGTAACCATTGGATCTACCCACCCGGGATCTAACGGCTCACATTTGTCCGTTCATGTTCTCTCCTAATAGCTCCTGTAAGCCAATCTTTGAAATCCATTTTCAAGATCTGATGACTCGCAATCATTTTTCCTCCACTTCCGCCCGATACTCCATGCCAAGAGATCTTTGTCGTCTATCTTTATGATCCAACGGCCGATTTTCTTCCTCTATCCATCCACGTCCATATCCATTCTATGCTCCTGAAGGATGAAGGTGACCAACTACTTGTACCCGGCACAGTTACTTTTCCAACAACTGCATTCAAGAACATTATGGCTGAAGATCAAGAAGGACGTTCCTCAAGCAGATCACAACGTTTATCAGTTATGGATCATTCTTTCGTAGGACATTCTACATGCTCAAGAAGGACAACAAAATATCAGAGAAGATCAAGTTCATTCATTGAAGCAGCAGATCATAGCAGAGGCCCATTTTAGATAGTTAATGTGGTTGGTGGTCCATTATGAACCCTCCACGCATAGCATAGCAGAGCATTTAACCAAACTCTATATATACCCAGAACATAGATGTGATGATCGTTGATGGTTTTGGTTTGATGTAAGGTTCAAATTCTGGAGATTGTAACTACTATGATACTTGCAGCATCTGGTCTTCATTTTCAGCTAATACAAGCTTCTTTTGTTGTTAATTTCTCACTTTCCACTTCTCCTTTGTTCTAGGCTGTGCCTATTATGCATTTATTCATCTGCTCTTGATATTTAGCATTAGAGGGGTTGTCATCCCACCTCTGTGTTAGAATTTTGTATGTATCATTGAGTGTGTTATTCGGGTTTTTATTTACTTAATGCCAGAGAGCTGTCATCCTGTCTGTGTATTAAGAAATAGATTTGCAGATCTCTTTACTGGTTGGAGCCGGCCATCACAGGGTCTTGTGCATCTACTGGTGTGATCAATATTCTCCATGTTACTTAATCCTCAAACTGTGAGTAATTGGTGGTCTAAAGCCTTGTAGTCTGGGGGTGTTCACCCATGTCTAGAGTTAAGCATAGTAGAAGTGGTTATCTGGCTTGAATATGCATCATTCCTTCCATTCATCCATTTCCAACATTTAGTTGAGTTTCTAATGTTCCGGAGCATCTCGAGATGCAACCTAGGAGAGTTTCTTGGGGTGATAACAATCACTACCCAGGAAAATATTGTAGTTGCATTCTTTAATTTGAATGACATAATTGTATATTGGAAGCACCCCCACTCAGTCGCGAAGGTTGTTTTTCTTTGATCCTCCAATGCGATCTTTATTTGATGATGACCCGAAAATCCATCAATGACTGAATATGCTTCTTGTCTACCAACATTCTCTAATTCTTCATGAGTAAACGGTGTCAGAAACGGGTCATGCACACACGCATCATTCAACTTCTTTAGATCTACACATATGCAAATTTCGCCCTTCTGTTTCTTTTCTTGGACCACCATTGGGCTTACCCAATCAGACTCTTCTACAAGCTCAATAATACCAACTTCCAACATCTTATCTAGTTCTAGGTGCACCTTCTCCTTAAATTTCGGATTCAGTCGATAAGGTCATTGCTTAATAGGCTTCACATCTGTTTTCAATGTGATATTCATAATGCCTAAATCTCCAACAATCTCTTTCAAATCTGAAAACTTCGTTGGAAATAAGTCCTGGTACTTGTGCAACATCTCAGCTACCTTATCAACCGTATCTTCATCCCAATAATCTCATATCTTCACGAACTTGGGTTCTTCTTCAAACCCAATGTTTACCTGCTGAGTTTTCAGAGGCTCTGATATATCTGGGTTCACTACCTTTGGTCCTTCGATGTCGCGTTGTCCTTCGGTCTCAGGGATGGTAATATTTTGTGGGTCATCCTCTTCTTCAGTAGTCACATTATAGCATTCCAATGCATGGCGTAGCTTTGTACTCCAATTTGGTTGAGTCCATTCTATTTGTTCCTTCGGTGTTATGAATATAGTTGCTTTAATTTCTTGTAGCACCTCATCAATGATTTCAAAGCCATCCTCAAATTTGAAGGTTAATAGAAAACTCTCCCTTAATACATCCCATTTATCAATCCCATGGCAAAGCTCTGTCTCCAAATACCAGTTCATTGGGATCGTATCTACCGTATGATAGAATATATGCACCCATTATGGCTGTGGTTTTGTTCCCTAGACCTTAGTCCATCGTGCTAAATGATCACGCAGATCTTCCTTCCCACTATATTTTTCTATGATTCTAGTATTAGCATAGCTAAACATTAACTTCATAATTCTTCGGTATTCTCTCCATCCAGCAAAGGTTTCCTTGTGCGTACCCCACCAACGGGCAGGCGTAGTGTGAAGTGCCAATTCCAGTGCCTAGAACCGATGCTCTTATTGTACTTCTCTTTCAAATTCATCTAAAAAGAATTCCAGATAAGTCAACCCATCATAATGAGGAAGGTTTCTTACCTCAGCCAAAACACACCTTAGCGACTTGGTCATCATGTTGCAGCAGAGAGTAGATACTTCATGCAACCTATTATGCCAGTTTTCAAGCTCTTCATTTGAATATGAAGCGCAAGAGCTATCCCTGTCCCACGTGATTTGTCCATCTGCTGTAGGATTGATCCAATCCTCATCTCACACTGTTATCTTGTATATCTGATCAAGATCATCGTCACTTTCTATATAGTCGCGCACAGGTTTAGTGTAATGCATTCCTTCCGTAGGGTCTAATAGCACTACGACCCTGAGCGACTTCTTCTCAAATGACATATTCCACTTCTTCAAGTTGATTAATTTATTCATATCAATAGCCCAGTCAATTCCTAGCAACACGGGGTATGGGTTACTTTCATCCATTATCTCAACGACCTCAAAGTCAGCCAACACACTTGCACCCTCAATGTCCACCGTTACACCATATAAGCACCCCATTGGAATAATCTTATGCTGATTTTCCATGCGCAACTAAATAGGAGACCATTGCAGTGTAGGTCTCCTCCCATCCTCTCCCATGTTTTCTTAGGCAAGACATTTGCATCAGACCCCAGATCCAAGATTACCTGGCCCATTTCATATTCACTTATATGTGTGGTTAACCTCATCTCACACTGTGTTCGTGCTTTATGCTTACCAATATTTCTTACTGTGCGCTGCTCCGTAGGAGTCTTTTCCTTATTGTCACACTTGTCTATTAAGTCTTGCAATCCTTCGACAACTCTCAGATCACGCAGAATCTTTATACAAGTATTCAGAAAGGTAGCTAGTATTGAAGGATCTACTTCTTGCATCGCATTAGTCTCTAGAAATTCCTCCTGATTTCCCAAGGGGAGGCCTCAGCAAAATTCTTCTTTCCTTCCAAGAACATTTCTTTAGCACAATTCAGATCAAACTCAACTTCCTTCTTAGTAGCTTGCGTACCCATCCCTCTTCCTTAGGCTACTTACCCTTATCTGCACCAATTTGTATACCACTTCTCAATACAATATTTATGTTATGATCCTCTTCATAGGGCTCAACCCTCATCATCTAAATGTTTTGTGTAGGCTACTAGGGCTACACCTTCTTCTCTTGCATATTTTCCATAACGACCAAACATTCCTTTATGACATGATCAAATTATCGACAATACTAACATGAGGGAAGCATGGGATTTGGGAAATCACATGTGAAGTGCCTTGCTTCACCACAATTATATCAGATCACCTATCCATGCCCTCGCCCTGGTCCAGCACCTCCTCCTCATCCTCGACCTTGGAATCCCCCACGCGCTACTCCCGTGCCTTGATCCTTAGTCCATATTTCTTCCTACATTCTTTAGGTAGGGGTTCTATCCATCATCAACTCATAACTTCTACAATGTCAATCATCATGCCCTACAGACTTACAAAAATTACAAAATAATTGTTGAGGGGTCTGTACAAACTTCTACAATAGATGACAGTTATTAGTGGCATGATGTCCCATAACCTGACAAATAGTGCACCACAACGCAACTCCCGTGCTCATCCCAACATTAGTCTCTAGTTTCAAGGGTACAAGCCCTCCCCCTATAATATAATTCTTGAAGACCGGACAATGATCCTTATCATGTCCATAGCTCTTACATTTCAGACACAAAATCTCAGCGCGTACCTCCAATTGAGCTTCCCTTCCTTTCTTTAAAACTCTAAGTGCAGGATTTCCAACTGCGAATGAATCTATTTCACCCCAAGGTTCATATCCTGAATAGGAAATGCGTGCATCCTCATCATGATCTCCAAGGCTTCCACTTGTGTTGCTATATTCTTCTATGACAGAGGTATTCTTAAATGTGGCAATAATGATGCTATAAACCAGTCGTGATGCTGGGAATCCAAGATTTTCATATTAGCTTGTCTGATGAGGCATTTCAACCTTTGATCAAAGTCCCAAGGTGTCTCATCAACCTTCTGTCAGATTTCCTTAAACTTAATTATTGACTATGCCTCTAACTTAGGCTTACTGAATTCCTTGTTCAAAGCTATTTGGGTATCTTCCAATGATGCGTTGGGGTTATCGATGCAATACTTGATATAACAAGTTAATGTGTGATCCAGAAAGGATGTAACCAACTACACTTTCTTAATATTGTCATCGGTAATCTGCTGCACTGTCCAAATAGCTCATGCAACAACCAAAATTGTTCTGGATCTTCATCCCCCATTCCCTTAAAAATCAGCATCTTCATTGTGTTTTCCATGTTGAATGGTGGGGGTGGAGGTGGAGGCGTAGGTAAAGGTGTATGAGGTGGAGGTGGAGGTGGATGTGGAGTGAATGGATGATATATCCTCGGAATACCCTAAGTTATTAACTGAACTGCACTTCATGGCGTAGTCAACACCGTCCCTTCATCGTCATTTGAAGGAGGTTCAATGAGCGAACTATATTCTGGGCTGGATCCTCCATTTCTTCTAAAGAGTCTCACACTTTGCGTAGCCACAAACATCAAGGTAACTGCATAACCCTCTTTTCACATAACAACATTTTAATTCAAGTCTTTAGTGAGTTCAAATACTTACCTCACAGTCCTTTAAAGATCCTTTGCTCCGCTTCGCTATAGTTGATGTTCCTATCAACCGGGAAATAAGCCACAAAATTTCCCAACGTACGATCAACCTAGTGATCCACATCCCGCGCTATATTGCTTTATGAGGCTTCCAAATGCCGCACCAGTTAAAGAGTCCACACTATATGGCCTTCGAGCCTCCACGTCCCTTGATTATTGGATAACTTAGACAACCACTCATATAGCTCTTCAGGGAAGAAACAAAAGAACGTGTCAGTCTTGTCCGTGTATAAAAATCTCTGCAACCACTACTCCTTGGATAATTTAGGGCTCATGTTCTCCTGAGCCACGAACACGTGCGATTTTCGATCAATCCAATTATCAAGCTCTTTCTTTGTAGGAAACCATTTATTGCACATCTCTTAGATAGATCCCAGGCCCAGCAACATAACCATTTTTGGCTTAAGGGGGCCTAATCCAGGTTTAGAGTTGTTCGCGCCAACCAAAAATCCCCTAACTTCTAGCCCTTTCGGCAACACCCTACATAACGTAGGTTGCAGTGTCACCCAAAGCAATATTGGGGAATGATAAAACTAGGTTTCTGCATCCAGGGACATATGATAAATAGTTCTTAGGCTCTGACAATTCAGATTTTCCTTCGTGCAGATAAGTATCCTTGTAGGGCTCATCACTGTAACTAAGTTAAGATGGCCTCTAGACCTTCTTGAAGGTCTACGATCAGTCTTTGCAGACTTTAAACATATGATTTATCTATTTTTGTGCATTGATAAACAACCCTAGATCTGAGTTCATGTAGCTCTATTCAAGCCATCAGAATACATAACAGAAATAGTTTTTAACTTTGTGAAAGTGGGTAACTAATCATATCATGCATCACTAGGATAGATTTAGTGATTCCGCACAACATTCATTCATTATTTCATAGAAGCAGATCATTAAGCGGCAAAATATAAGATAAATGGATTCAACAAAAATGCACAGTGATTCTTTGAAAATCAGTGTTTATTGATATTCAATGTTCAAAATTATAGACTCTTCTACCCTGCGCACTCAGTTGCAGGGGTCTATGCACTCAGCTGCAGACTTACCAAGGCCTCCTGCACACTCCGCTACAGGAGCCTTCCCCTTCTTGCATAAGTGCAGGAAGTAGAGCCTTCCTGCCTTAGCACTTGCCCAAAACAGTCTCTATATTGATTCTTCACTATCTACTACTTTCTTCTAAACTTGTTATGAATTGAATATATAGACTTTTCATTAAAATACCATGGCCTGTGAACCATGGATGAGTCTCAAAAATGACTTGACACTCTATCCAACAAGGGGCTAAGGCCCCTTTGACACCTATCTATCTGCGCACTCTGCATCCACATATCGTGGAGACTTTACATCTTTTACAAAAACATATACAAATGTAGGAAAGAAACTTAGAATAAGGATCCATAATTTTTTATAAAGGAAACCTTATGCAGTGTTGTCAAGACTATATTTTTGAGACATTGAGGACCAATCAGTGATTTTATCTTTTACTGGTGGAACATTTTGTATGATACTATTTGTTCATACATTTTCTTGTGTATTTGGCGAAAATCATTGTTATTTACCAAGGTATTTTTTAATATGTATTAGTCGATCCAATATTTGCATCATTGTTTGATGTTGTATCCATTTTATTTCGTTGATTTATGGTTAATTTGGTTGATATCCTTTGATTTATGAACGTTGTAGTGAGTTCTTTTTAAATTAACTATTTATTTGGAAGATTTGTTCACTATTGTTGCTTTAATTATTGTTTAAAATTGATGAATTGTTTCTTTGTTTAAATAGTCATTTCTCACAATTCGTACTTGGTTTAATTATGCTCGGTTTAATTATGCTCTGTGGATAGTTTATTATAGGGTAAAATAGTTCATTTAATTTTTGCAAACAAGTTACAATTACATTTACGATTTAGAAGAAAATTCACAAAATATTCTCTTAAGAAACAATCTCATTAGTAGCAACTGGGCCCACATACTAGTGAGGAATGTTATCCCAATTTAGTGTAGGTCTATTTTGGGACCTTGATCGAGTGATTTCTCCTATTGTTGACCAGGAAATTTCGAGGCATCAACAAAACTCTAAGATTTTCTTGGCTTATGTGATGTAAATGGAGAATTGGGTCTTGTTTGATGCAAGTGGAACAAGTGTTGTACAACTTACTGTGATGTTATTTGTTGTGGAGACTCATGGAGAGAGCTTTAATAGAGGCCTTCCTAAGCCGTGGAATTGTTGGTTAGAGGTTGCAAGTTATTGTGGATTCCCTAGCTAAGGTGGGATGATTTGGAGATGCCCTTAATTTGTTACGCAAACTTTGTAAAGGATGAGGTATTATGCTTTGACTTCATGTTGTGCCAATAAGAAGTAATAACATTTTCATCCCAAATTATCTTGTGGAAAATTTTGGAAATAAAATTTTTATTCTCATTGTTTATGATTGGTTTCTTGGCTAGCTCTATATGTTTATTTATTGGGACAATTTAGCTTATTTGTTACATGGTTTATTGTGCTAAAGAAGAAGAATCTATAAACCAAATTTACTATTGTTATAAATAGATCTACTTTAACTAAAGTAATTTCAAACTACGTTGATGAAGGAGAATGTGCCATTAGGGGTATGAAGCTTCACCCCTACAAGTACATTTGTTCGGTGTATATTTTCTTGATATTTCCTAGTGATTTAGTTCAACATAAGTGAAGAATATTTTTATTGTTATTTTTATTTTGGATTCAACTGTAGGTTGGAAGTTCTATGAAATATATCTAGAAACCTCAAGTAAGTGAGGTGAAATTTTTGATGTGTTTTAAAGTATAAATATTGAAATAAAGAAAACGATATCAAAGCTTATTTCAATGATATTTCTCTCTTTTTGAAAAGGGAGTCGGATATTTCAATTGTTTTGTGCATATGAGAGATGTTTGACTAATGATAGGTTTCTTGGTGTGAAATCCTTGTGCTCTTGGGAGAAGTGATTTAACCCTAGAAGTGTGATCAACATAATATGTGTTGATGATTGTAATGCTAAGGTGTGCTTCACATTTGCAAGGATAACTACTCTTTTTTTGTGAAGTAAAAAATGTATTACCTTCTGAACGAGAGATTACATGAAAAGCTAAGAAATTTGGATTGGTTTGTCAATGGGGAAACCCAACCAAATCCAAAACCAAAAGACAAGCTAACCTGTGATTAAAAATACAAATGCATATATTGAGATTCTAGTCTTTGAGGCTAGGAATGATCATGGAGTTTTCTAAAGATATTTTCTTCCTTTTTTCTTATGAACATCAATCCATCCTAAGAATTGGTTTGGAACATTTGGCATGGAGATGATGGTTGTATTTCCTTGAGGCAATTATATTTCTGGATGGTTTGCAATAGTGGTTGGTTCCTTACAACTACCAGAGTAATATTATACATGAATATGTTTGTGCCCACTTGTGTATGAAGCCAAGATCATGGTAGTGTTCTTTCTTGTCCATTCAATGGATGGACCTCAGAGTTTGAAAGATGAGATGAAAGTTTGTGGGGTTGAGATGAGGACAAAGGATTAGATTTGGCTACAGATGTTTTTTGTTGTTGCATGTTTTCTTGATTGTGAGATCATGAATTCTTATATCCTTTTGGATATTTTGGGTCTTACCATCCTCGATTCTTTTTCTTAACATATGGGGGCGAGAATATACTTAAGAAGAAGGGTAAGAAGTTTGGAGATGTCCTAGGTTTTGACAGGTCCTACAACGAAAAGTTGTGTTTTCATAGTCTATTGGTTGCAAAAAGGATAGCTCATTCCAATTGATGATGATTTGATCAAGCAACCCTTTTTTGAGATTTATTTCAATACAAATGCATGTGAAGGTTACAATACCCATCCCAAGCATATTTGTATCTATCTTAATAAAACAATCGAGTGAGTTTCATGAAAAAGCTAAAATGTTCATATTTATCAAATGAATGGCCATAATAGGGAGTCTTACCCAAACTGGAGTGGCCAATGTTATCATAAATAGAGGGTTAAATTCAAGAAACCATGGTTGCAAGGATAACCCAAAGCGAACCCAAAACTAGGTTCCTTGATTAAAAAACCCTTTGATGGTACTCTTGATTTCTAAAATAAAGCAAAAAGAAACCCTTCGAAAAAAAATATAGATTTGTATTCGGGGTTGAGGTTTGATGCACCCATTCCTAGAGTGTAGATGTTGAGGGAAAAATCCCATTAAAGCGACAAACAATGGAATTATGCTCATATGCCATGCAAGAAAAATTAGATTGGGAGTCATTCACCTGTAGAGTTGGAATATCTTCTACTTGTTCTATAATGAAGGTTGTCCCTAAGAGATATTTGGGAGTCGATTCTGAGGGCCATGGCTATAGAGAATCCTCAAAGGATTGTGGCTGAGAGGAAGAGGGCACAACCCAACATTTTTATCCTTCATACGATGTTGAGGCTAGGAGGATTAAGGCGTCCTTAATTGTATCATAATCTTTAAGCGAATTCCCTTCTTGAAGCTTCCTACCCCTGTGTAGGAGATACATTAGGAAAGAAGAGATTATTTTCTAATCTTGAATCTTGACTGAGAGTGTAGAGACAAAGTTGATGGATTTCACCTGCATATAAAGGGTATCCCATAAAATCGTACTCATGAAGACCAAAATTTTCTAGAGATCTAGAGTGATTGCATCACTTTGGAGGGAATAACCCTACTGTAAAATAAATACCCCATGGTTTAACATATTTGTAGCAACGACACCAGAATGAAGGGGCTTTGAATGAAGGGAAGAACCCTAAAGCTGAAAATCTCCAGAGATAAGGTGGTGGCTAAAGGCATTATGGTTTCCATCACGATCTCCCCAGTAAGAATAACTACTCTTAATCGTAAAGAGTATGATAGATTGGAAGGTGATTACAATATTACACCATATAAGTACATGTTGCAAATACTATTAGATGCGGTTGATCTTTGGGAGAAAGTTGAGAAAGAGAGAATTGCACCTGTTGATTTGTAACAATTTTTTAGCATAATAAATAAGAAGCAGGAATAAGAATGGATTTAGATGATGATACCACTTATGTTAAAGGATTACACTCCATTTCCTTCCATGTGCCACCAATTTGAATGATGTTACATATGTTCCTAGTTTGAAGAAGAGATTTTTTAACTTTCTTGTATGACATATTTTTAATGTAGAGTTGTATTTGAAGGACACCAATTCTTTATCAGTGATTGTAGTCTAGCAAGTCCAAGGACCTTAGCTATATGTGTGTAGGATAGTGGATTCAAAAAATTAACAACTAATCCCTTATCAATTATTCATGACAACTAGATATTGTGTTAAATTTCCAATTTTGATTAGGCATATGAGAAGGATAAATGGTGGTATGTCACAATCGAGGAGTTAAACTATATTCTCATAAATTATTTTGGTATATTATGTTATCTATGATAACCCTAGAAAAAAAATTAGTTTGATTGGTCATTATAGATAGGGTTTTTATGTTTAGGTTCATATGAGACCTGTCATAGGATCCATTTAATGTTTGATAGGGTCATCATAAAAAGAAAAGGTCATAATTCCATCTCTTTTGAGGTTATCATTTCATAATAGACTTGTTTGACAGTTTTACAAACTTTCGCAACAAATGCAGTTAAGCAAACCCAAAATTCGCTACGAAAGTCCCTGACAGTTCCATAGCAAAACAATCCATTTCGACACTTGTCTCACTATGAAAGTTTGTTGTTGTATAACTATTTTATTGTAAATGATTGTTAGTGATGTCGAAGTTGTACTGAGTTGTTATACACCTTGATTCTCGTGTCTTCTACTCCTCTTCATTCACCATTACCTCTCCCTTTCCCCTTTATATTATATGTTGCTATCAAAAAGTTCACAAGTGATGTCGTGGAAGAGGGTTTGCGTTGTCAAAATAAGTTTAGTCATGGTCTGAGTGAGGTCTAGGTGTTCTAAATTTGGTTTGCAGGTGAAGAGGAAGCAGCTCATAAGCAACTCTCAACGTGTTGACAAGCATGGCCACTAGAAAACAATACAAAGGATGGGTTGTAGTATGTTGTGAGCTCACTAATGTGAAACTACTTGAAGAAGACACAACTTTTGCACAGTCATTTGCCAACATGGGGTGTCTTCAATTTTTCCAAAAATTGTAGGGTTTCCATGTGCAAATTACTAAGGACTTCACCCTCAATTTCACAGGGATTGGCATAAAGGTTGGCATCTTAAGTTTGAATGTCTCCCTAGACACTATTGTTCATGCTACTGAAATCCCAAGGTCAGGGGAAAGATGGTTTAAATTTCAGAAGCTCCAGTTACAGAATTGTGATGAACTCTTGAAGGAAGAACATCAAGGGATTGATATGACAGTGGGCATCCCAATAAATTGCCTTAAGGAGCATTATTCCAAATTGTTGATGGTTATTCAAAAGTATTTTACATGTGAAGGAAGGTTCCATATGGTCTGCCAATACCACTTCGGGTTGTTGCTCCACTTCATAGGTAAACAACCCTTACATGTTGCTTTTTATCTCTTTAGAAGTTTATGAAAGATGGTTGACAAGGTTCAAGCTAAACTCGATACAAGTAGTACCTCCGTTTTTCATCATGGTCTTATCAAATTATTAGTAGTTGAAGAGTTAAATAGATTGAACATAGATTGGCTTACCTTTTTGTTCCTAAGTGGATATGAACTAGATGTTGCTACCCCCTCTATAAAAACTCCAAAATATAAATCTACAACCCCTAGAGCAAACCAACAACCAATGAAAAAGAAACCTATAATTGAAGCTTCTACAAGTACTAAGAGGAGAATGACCATAAGATAGAAGAGAGAACATAGCACAAAGAAGGGCAAACTGTTAGGTCCCTATACTACTAGTGTAGCCCCTTATTTTTATTAGTGCAACCCACTTATTGTATTGCAGTTCCCATGTAGTCCCCATGTTGTTATTATTGTGCCCCATAGAAGCCCACTATTGTTATTGTTTTTCCCCTACAATATTATTGTTATGTAGGCTCTGATTATATTGGGACCACTTAGACTCCTATATATAGAAAGTAGGTATTGTCATTTGTATGATCCAAAAATTGTTCATTTGTGTAATGTAAATGAGGCTTACCCCTCAAAGAGGCTGATTTTTAAGTCGTTGATCTATCTTTTCTATCTTTTTGTGGGTTGGTTTCATAACATTTGGTATCAGAGCTTTGGACACTAGGGTTTCACTGCTTCAAATAGGTCATCGTGGAATTTTCAATATAACTTTGTTTCTACGATGTTTCAGAAGAAAAAATTAAAACCCATTTGAGCCAAATTCTCGATGAACCTCGGATCTAAATTTCAGATCTTTTATTGCTATATTTTTGAAGATAGGATGCAAGGAAGTTAGGGTTTTTTCCAAGCTCCCGAATTATATCTCAAACGGGTGACCTAGGGAAAATTGTCATAAATTTCTCTATGAGCATTAGATTGAAATTTCGTAAAAATATAGAGAGAGAGGACGACCTGTAGTTTTCTGTGTAATGGTTTCAGGTCCTAAGGTCGAAACAGTGACATGTGGAACCTCATACAAGTTCGCTCTACTAAACCTGTCTATAATCAGGTCATTGTGGGAGATGTGGCATAACTCTTCCTTGGAGAATCCAATATTGATCAGACTTGCAAAGTTGGAAAGAGGACTCAGAGGGCTACCATAGGACAAAATTTTATACCTTGGAGATTTGCAATTACAAATATACAACAGATTCAATATCGAGCTCCTACAAAGTGAAAAAAGGTGTGCAGTTTTTTAAAAATTTTGCATAAGTTTGGTTTGAAAAAATAGTTTGAAGGAATTCAAAGGGCATAGTGAAGCATTATTATCATTAATTGGTGCCCCGAAGAAAGAAAATGAGAAAACCTAGTAAGAAAATTGAAAGCTCTAGCATGACTCATGAAGAAGAGGAAGAAATGCAACATGATATATCAAAATTACAAGACCAAGTGCAACAAAATTCACTCTCACAAAAAGTAACAAAAGCTAAGATGGATAGTTTAAAGAAAGGTGTGGAAGCTAAGATGGATGGCATGGAAGCTAAGATGTATGTTTTAAAGAAATGAGTGGAAGCTAAGATGGATGCTATAGAAGAAAAAAGTAAAGGAAACATGCAAGATTTGAAGGCAGACGTGGAAGCTAATTTGGATGGTATAGAAGAAAAACTTAAAGGCAACATGGAAGATTTGAAGACAACATGGAAGATTTGAAGACAAATTTGACAAATTTGACAAATTTGCTACAATAAATGCTTACTAATGGCGAAAGGGTAGTAAAGGAAACTCATGTGGAGAACAAAATAAATGTTAATCATGATTTCATAGACTCTAACGGTGGATTGAAGACCCATCATGTTCCAAAGATCGATATGAGGAAGTTTGATGGCAAGGATCTTGTAACATGGATACTACCGATGGAGCAATATTTCGATATCCATAATGTGAAAAACACACAAAATGTACACATTTCAACTTTATATTTGGAACCAAATTAGTTTGTATGGTATCGATGGCTTTCTCTCATAAACAAATTGTCACTTTGGCGATTTTTACAGAAGAAATGATAGCACATTATGAGAATACAAAAAGAAACACTTTTTTTAGCCAATTGATAAATCTCAAACAAAAGGGTTCAATGGAAGAGCACATTGAGGACTTCCAAAAATTGAATATAGGGTAAATGATATTCCAGAGAAGCAGAGGATTGATGTCTTCATAGGGACTTTAAAGGATAACATTCAACATGAGGTTTGTCTTTCGGAACCTGATTCATTGGAAAAGGCATTTAGGTTGGAAAGAAAAATTGAAAGCAAAATTATGGCAACAAGAAATCCTACCACTCACAATTATAAAGATGGAAGTGTTGTTGCTCCTAGCATTCCACAACCTACAAGGTTGACACCACAACAATTGGAAGAAAAAGGAGAAAATGACTTTTGTTACAGTTGCGATAGCAAATACACTAAAGGTCATAAGTGTGCTGAGAAGAAATTATTTTACATTGATTGTGAAGAGGAGGAAGAAAAGGATCAAGAAACGTCAAAAGAAGAGGATATACACAAGGAACCAACCCTAGAGAAAGAAGAAATGAATCCGACCATATCTTTTAATGCATTGCTAGGAATTACCACTCCTCAAATTCTCAAGATAGAAGGACATATCAAGAAGAAAAAGGATAACCTCAATTTCATGCAAAATCGAATGAAACAACAGGCAGATCAACATCGCAGTGAAAGAAGGTTTGACATAGGTGACTGGGTATTTTTATGACTACGACCATACATACAAATGTCACTCAAGCAAGCTAAGAAGGATAATAAATTATCACCAAAGTACTATGGTCCTTAAAAAGTGCTACAAAATATTGGTACTATGGCATACAAATTGGAGCTTCCTGCATCTTCTCGAGTGCCCCCAATTTTCCATGTTTCATGCTTAAAGAAGGTTATAGGTGACAAGCTCCCAGTTCAAACAATATTATCGAAACTCGATGAGGAAGGAAAAATCATATTGGAACCTGAAGAAGTCATGCAAACAAGAACCTGACAGCTACGAAATCGATCAATTTCAAAGTATCTCATCAAGTGGAAGAACCTACCCGCTAAAGATTCAACATGGGAGGACAAGAATTTTATATAGAAACATCCAAAACTACTCAAGCATTGAGTACAACACTCTTTGAAGGAGAGGGGCATGTTGGGTCCCTATACTACTAGCGCAGCCCCTTATTGTTATTAGTGCAACCCCCTTATTGTATTGTTGTGTCCATGCAGCCCCCATTTTGTTATTATTGTGCCCCATAGAAGCCCACTATCGTTATTGTTTTGCCCCTACAATATTATTGTTATGTAGGCTCTGATTATATTGCGACCACTTAGACTCCTATATATAGAAAGGAGGAATTGTCATTTGTATGATCCAAGAATTGTTCATTTGTGTAATGTAAAGGAGGTTTCCCCCTGGAAGAGGCTGATTTTTAGGTCGTTGATCTATCTTTTCTATCTTTTTGTGAGTTGGTTTCATAACACAAACTGAATGACATTCTAGAAGCTATAGAAATCAAAGAAAGCCCAGTTGAGCAGCTTGCAAAAGTGACTCCAACTGAAACCAATAAGAAAAGAAAGAGAGCAAAGAAATTAGATTTTACTCAAGAAGAACATAGTTTCATTTTTAGGCCAAGGAAACCTGTCACAAGATCAGTTCAGCAAGTTGAAGAGATACCTAAAGCACCATTGGATAAAACAGAACCATCAAAGAAACCATCAAAGAAAAATAAAGGCAAGGAGGTTGTTCAAGAAAAAAGTGAAATAGAGGTCCTACAAGAACAGTTAAGGGAGGCTAGACAAGAAGTGATCAAAACGAAGATTGAATTTGATGAATACCAAAATGAAGTGTTAAAACAAATGGATTTTTATGATGAAATTGCAGACAAGTATAAAAAGATGATAAGAAGGAATCTGCCTTTGCATAGATGCTGGAGCATATGTATAAAAGGAATAGATGGTTATAGGTAGATAGGAAAATCCTACAGAGACAAGTCACAACACTGGAAACTCAAATTGAAATGATTCAGACTAAGCTCGAAAAGAGAAACCTCAAGATTATTGGTGAATTAAGTGCTACTCCATGATATGGTAAAGTATTCAATTTTGTCTTCACTATACCTAAATCGGAAGCTCAACCATATGTATAGTCAACATGATATTAGGAGTCATAAGGAAGCATTAAGAATCATGAAAACTAGAAAAAAACAGAATTTTGGAACTTTCGTAGCCACTGCACATAATGAAGCCAAAATTTGCTATAAAACTATTGTAGCTTTCCATGGAGGTTAACGTTGATATAAAGTTCGAGAAAGATAATTTTAAAGGCCTATGTTTAGCTTATAAACATCAAAGAAGACCTCAGAACTAGAAGAGAGAGAAAATAAGTAGCATAAGAGTGCTTTTTGAAGTTGCTACCAAAGTTTGATATGAAACTATTGAAAACATTGTTTTTGCTACGAAATCATAAAAACTTTGCTTTTTCTTCCTTTTTGAAGATTTTGAATATCAAACATCCAAGCTCGAGATGGATTACAGATGATAAAGGGTGTCCACTTCATCATGTTAAACTCCTATTTTTCAGCATGTCAAGTTAGCACATAGCCACATAAACATAATAGCCAACTCATTAAGACAATCAACAAAAAAAGGAAATTTAATTGATGTCTATCAACAGGTTGAAGATGTAATGACACTCCAACAAATCTACCATGTAGTTTTGCTCAGTTATCTACATCGACAGAAAGTGGTTATAGCTTTAAAGCTAGTAGAGTCCTAGTTGAATTCCAACTATTGTAAAACAGAAAATCCCTATGAGGACTCTGTTAGTTAGAAGAAAATTAGGAATAGATCTCTCGAATAGTGGATCGAATTTGGCCTAGGTGGCAAGATAATGTAAAGAGATATTTTCTCTATAAATATGTAGGTTTTCGACTTTGAGAAGGGTTCATGGAGAATGTGAAGAACTGACCTTTTGTAATCTTTTGATCCTTTAATAGAAAATTTGCAACAACTCTATTTTTTTACCTAAGATTCATGTCATGGCTTTCATGTGTTTTTATCATGGTATTTCCAGTTTTACATAGTATCTTGATTACTTGGACATCTTGTCAAACTACTCCAATTTACTTCATTTACTATGTATGATTGTGGATGTTAATTTGATATTAGTTTCAAAGATATAGATGCCTTAGCTTCCATTAAACATTGTTGTTGGCCATAATTTGTTTTAATTTGATTCCATGCCCAATTATGATAGTCATCATCATTTTTCTTCACTTGTAAAACCATAAAAAAAAAACAGAGTTAGCCATCTGAATTTTTAAGCTTATCACAGTCAAAATTTTAAGTATTTTGAGAGAGCCCTCTCAGATTGGAAGGGCTAACTTCCAGTCAAAAGTTTGTTCGAAATAGTTACACTTGGTTGGAGGTTGACACAGCCCAACCTATTCTAGCAAGTGATAACAGATTATATCACTACCCATGGTGAAATTGGTAGTTGATTATAGATGGTTGTATACATTAAAAATGTGGCTAATGGGAATATGAAAATGTATAAGGTAATATTTGATGCAAAAGGGTTCTCAAAAAAATAGGTTATCGATTATGATGAGACATTTTCTCTTTGTTAGGTATAATTCTATCGAAACCATTCTTGCATTATCCATATGCCATGGGTGGATTTTATATCAAATGGATGTATAAATAACATAATTTTATTTCACTAAAATCATATTTATGATTTCCCATTAATTGGATTGAGTATCTAGTTGATCAATTATTAGTGTAATGATTGGTTACACATATCGTTTTGGCGCCACCTACGAAAACTAATCTACTTGGTGAGGGTTGGTCATCGTGCATCAACTTGAGGACAATGAAAACAAATATCTATGACATATTTAAGTATCAAAAGAATATTAAGATGTCTTAATAACTCATTCTTGAGTCTCTTAATATCAAGTTTTCCATCAAATTTTTGACAGTGCTAGAAGTTCGCTAACACAGGGGGTATCCTCGATATGAAGTCTCAACTAGACCTCCCACCATTTGGAGTAGGAGCCCCAGCCGGGAAATAATGTTGGTTTCCATTATTCTTAGGATTTTTCCTTAGCTGAAATTATCAACATAAGATATTATACAAACAAACTTTAAAACATGCAAGTAATTTGACATTGTGAGACATACAATTGCAACGTATATAAGGTACTTTCATAGAAGGGATAAGAGAGAGTGTGCCTCTAGAAGAAATTTAATAGTATTATTCTAAAAGAGACACATAAGAACATGAAAGAATCATTGATTAATTTGAAAATTATTTCACAAGATAACAACAATCATAAAATGATACAAGTGGATATTGGTGGTCACCCACTTATTCCACTTGGACCCCCACCATTATTTCTTTCAATTTCCTTAATTGTAGCACAATTTACTATTTTTTGCACTTTTTCAGGTCCTAAACATTAGGGGAATTTTTAGGTATAAAATGGGCCTCCTAAGAAAAATGTACAACCAAAAGAAACTTTATGAGAACCAATAGGATTCAAGATGATGATGTCAACCATGGGGATGATTCACCATTTTTGGAGTAAAAAAGTAAAAATAATAAAAAATAATAAAATAATAAAAGTATTATTTCAACTTGTATTTTCAACTTATCTCCCTAAGTTTTACACAAATTTTGAGCAGGAGTACTCTTTGGGTGCAAAATTTAATTCCTCATCCAAGGCCTACCCATGTTGCATACTTTTGATGGACCTTGCTACATGAAAAAAGAGAAATACATGAAAAAATGTGATTGCAATCACGTTTTTCATGTATTTATCATTTTTCGTGTAATAGGGTCCATCTACAGTATGCAACATGGATACTCCTTGGATGAGGAATCAAATGTTTCATCCAACAAGTGTTTCTGCTTGAAATTTGAGTAAACCCATAGGGAGATAATTTGAAAATACAAGTTGAAAGAATAGTTTTTTCTTCTTTTCCCTCTAAAATTTGATGATGTAATCTAATATTATTTTATTATTTCCACTATTATTTTGTAATTTCCTTAGGAGGCCCATTTAGACCTCAAAATTCCCCTAATTCTTCTAGAGTTGTTTTGAGGGCCTAAATGATAGTTTTTAGGAAAACAGAGAGACCAGAAAGCTACAAGACCATTTGTTTGCCTTTTTTTCAGCCTCCTCTTGGAGATCTTCGAAATGAGGTATTATGATAGCCAAACAAAGATCGTATGCCAAAGTTATGACCCTGGGAAGTTGACGTTCCGACTAACCCCAACGGAGCCCACAAGATTTTGGCACTTTATCTCCTAGGGTTAGGTTTTTGGATGTTTAGGGTTTCCCATTATTTCTTAATGATAAAAAGGCCTCTAAGCCTCATTGTAACATAGTTTAGAAGGAATGTAGCCGCAACATATCTTTTCATAGATAAGCTACCATCGCTTGAGCTAGTTTATTTTCATTTTGTATGTAATAGTTTTCAGTCCTTTGCTATTAATGAATTAAAGTTTTGTTTTCATTGTATCTCTATGTTTCCATTCATATCTATATTTCATTTCGTTCCTTCATAAATATGGATTAGTGGTATTAGAGTGACCTTCTCTTTCTTTGTTTTTATGTGCATATCCCCAACAAGGTTGGGGTATAAGGAGTTAGGGCTCAAATTGGTTGAACCTTTGCAATATTGTCCTCCCCAACCTTGATGGCCTCCCATGGCAGAAGAAAAGAAAGATGAGGGAGCATGAGATCCTCTTAAAATATTGCTTGAAGAAGACTTCGAGCAACAAAGGAACGTAATGATGGAAAAAATTTCCCAGATCCTTCAGCAAATGCCCACTGGCAACACATATTCATTCAACAATCACTTCGGAGGTGCCAACGTACAAGTAAAGTTTGATATCCCTATATTTGAAGGTCAAGTAGATGCAGATGTTGTAGATAAATGGTTGAATCTGTTGGAAGGTTACCTTTCAGTCCATAGTTTCTCTGATAAGGAGAAGATTACTTTTGCACTGCTTAAGTTTGCTCCCCATGTAAATGATTGGGGGGAAACTTACTATGAGAAAATGGTCAAGGAACCATCTCTATTTACAATCACCCCCTCTTGCAACTCTTTCCGAGACTTTGTGAAGGAATAATATCACCCCATGGGGAGATATGAGGACAAGTACATACAATGGACCACACTACAACAACAAAGGGACCAATATTTGAATGAGCTCACAAATATTTTTCATACTTTATACATAAAGTTGGGTATGAAAGACTCTGAGCGACATCTAGTGCTCAAGTACAATAGTTGCCTACACAAATAAATTCAGGGAAAAATGGATTTCCTAGACATGTTCTCTCTTGGTTTAGCATACTAATATGTTTTCAAGATTGAACAAAAATTTAAACAAAAGAAGCACGACTTTGTATCTGCAAATTAGAAGCAGGGCAAGAGCACCCCCAAACTGCAGAACAAAGGAAAAAGCTAAGGCAGGGTGACCCGAGACAACTCATTGAAGCTACAAGCAAAGAACAACACCACAAATACAAAGAAGGACATAGGAAAGTGGTGTGAGTTCCATAAGATCCTCACTCACAACACAAGCGAGTGTCGAGCTAAATAGTCAATGGTGGTTGAGAAGAAGGCTTCAGAGTTAGATTCATGTTTTGACTTTGAGTCACAACCCGACAAGGATAATGACAAAGGGAGGCAAATTATTGAAACAGATCCCAACGCCACTATTTCTAGCACCAAGATCTAGAAGATTGAGCTCGAAGATCCAAAGGAAGGGGAGCATCTCTTCCACTCGCAGATCTTGGTGAAGGGGTCTCCATTACAATTCATTGTTGACAACAAGAGCCGAAAGAAACTCATTTCAATAGAGTCCATGAAGTGTTTGGGCCTACCGACCACACCACAGCTGCAGTTGTACACCATTGGGTGGCTTTACCAAGGATGAAATCTCTATGTCAGCCAGCAATGCCACCTTCCTTACAACATCAAGCACTTCACAGATGAGGTATTGTGTGATGTTGTTCCTCTTGAAGTTTGTGGTGTATTATTAGGCTAATCATACTTGTAGAAGTGTCATGTTGTGTATGATTCGAGGCCTTGCACTGTCATTATTACTTTGGGTAGTAAGTTATATAGAATACCAAAGGTGGCCTCACCTATAACCATCTCTTTGATCTCTACTAAGCAATGCAGTAAGATATTCTCCCAGACTGGGAAATTTGTTTTATTTTTTATTCATTCTCGAAGTAAGGGGAAGATTGTGGCCACATCCATAGCCCCCATAAAATGTTCCACTACATAATAGAAGCAGGTGGATAAGGTCGTGGAAGTATACAGGGACATATTCTCCTCACCCATAGGGGTACCTTTGCATTATCAGGTCAAGTATTTGATCGATTTGACTCCCATATAACCTTTATCCAATGGGTCAATATACCACCGCCCCATTTCTGAAAATGAGGATATCAATCGATAGATCCAAGAGTTGTTTCAAGAAGGGAACATCCAACCAAGATCCTCACCTTGTGGGAGCCCAATTGTACTTGTACAGAAGAAGGATGGGACCTGGAGGCTTTGCATTGATTATTTAGCACTGAACAAAATCACTGTTAGGAATATGTATCCAATCCCACACATTAATGACCTTATGGAACAATTCAAGGGGGCCAAGTATTCTCACAAGATCAATTTGAAGTCTGACTATCACCAGGTTCCAATAGAGCCCACAGATATATGGAAAATCACCTTCAAATCCAAGGAAGGCCTTTTCGAATGGTTGGTCATGCCTTTCGAATTGACAAATTCTCTTTCTACTTTTATGAGGTTGATAGATGACATCTTTTGACGTTTCACCAACTTTTTTATGGTTGTTTATCTCAATGAATTCCTCATCTTAAATAAGAGTAGGGAAGAGCACTTGCAACACATTCGATAGGTCCTTCAAACCTTTTAGCAACAAAAAATGTCTGCCAACTTGGATAAATGCACCTTTTTCATGAGCCAAGTCCAATATTTGGGTTACATCATAGATGAGCAAGACATGCATGTGGATCCAGCTAATATCCAAGTCATTTGGGATTGGCTAGCCTTGACCACTCTAACATAGCTTCACAGCTTCTTGGGCCTTTCCAAATTTTAAAGAAGGTTTGTGTTGGGATTCTTCCATATCACTTGGCCTTTTAGTCATATTACAAAGGGTGCAAGGAAATCAAAATTTTCCTGGTCCGAGTCCCAACAGAAGTCGTTTGTTGAGCTAAAGCACTGCCTCTGATCTACATCTGTACTCACATCGTCAGACCTGCAACAACCCTTTGAAATTGAGATAAACACCTCTGACTATACTATTGGTGTAGTCCTCACCTAGCATGGGCATCTAGTGGCCTATCATAGTGATACACTTTCTGATACAATTTGGAAATACCTCACTACTGTCGCTACTATGACACCCTCCAAAATTTTCACTACATTCGAATTCTGGAGCCTACTTCATTGTCGTATCAAGTGTTTCCTCCTATGTCAAGTGTCATGTCATGTCACTTTATATGTTATAAGTGTTCTTGAATCTTCTCAAGTGTCATCGCATCAATTAAAACATCTTTGCATGGATTATATGGTCACAACATCTTTGTGTTATCAAACGACACTTTTAGTTCACAGTTGCACACACTCACTAGTAGTACTTGGGGTGCGTGTAGAAAGTGACATTTTGATGTATATTCATTATTGATCAAGATTTTCTAAGTTTTCATGATTATTTAGTGTGTGTCATGCCTAGTTCTATGTCTAAACTCATATTGTTCACCCCTTGCCTTATCATCCAAACTTAGACAAATTTCAGTTGCAAAGCAATCCCATTAAAGCCAAGAATGCTCAACGCACTACGAAGCCTTGATGGGAGATCCTTTGTTGTTTGGAAGTGCACCCTGCGCCCTCTTTGCAATTTGAGTGCACTCCCAAAGCATGAATTCCCTTCCTTGTTCCAAACTGTGCCCTCCAAAATTACTAAGTCTTCCTTGAGTGCACTCCTTCAACTCGAAGAAGTGCGCCCTCCTTGAGCGCATTGACACATCCTGAAGACCCAAATATCAATCCTTCAGCCTTCCCCTACGCACCTATTATAGAATTCAACAACCCCCCCATTTTTATACTTAGTATTCAATAAATAGTGGGGACCCTTCATTTTTATGTTTTATTTTCTTTTTAATAAAGTGTTTAATTTTAATAAATTTGGAGCATATTTGAATTAAATATAAATTCTAATAAGATTGAGGTCATTTCGTTATCAGGACTTGATATATCAAAATGAAACTTTAAAATATGTTACGATAAAACAAAGCTCTGATGGGCCCTACTCTCCAAGTTAAATCTATATTGGAGGATCTCTATCGAAACTCTATTATATCGTAACTTTCCTTTAAACATTGTTACGATAAAGCTCCTCCCCAATGCTTGTTTCATTAAAAGAATTGTATAAAAAGGCTTTATCAATATTTATAAAGGCTTGCGCGCTTTTCTCATAAAGTAGTATTATAATATCCCATCGGTCCCATAACTATTATTTATTATATTGGCACATTTCATATTGTAAGTTCTATTATCTTACACCTCTGATATTTCGACCTCCAATATTTATGAGAATCATTTCATCGGAAGTATTTATTAAAACCCCCAATATAAAACCCTTGATATAATTCTCTCGATATACCTTGCGCTTCTTTCATCAGATTTTTTCATCTGATATTCTTCATGACCGTTATTATATGGGAAATTTTTCATCAGAAGTTTAATTTATCATAACCTTCCATTAGAATTCCTTGATATATTTCTTTGATATGATTCCTCTATGTGTTGACATGGTAAGCCCATGTGCTTTCTCACTTGCGCAGTTCAGGTTCCGATATGATTTTTCCTTCCTCGTCAAGTTCCAAAAATATTGTTTGAAGTGGGAGCTTGTCACCTATAACCTTCTTTAAGCATGAAACGTTGAAAATTTGGGGTGCTCAGGAAGATGCAGGAAGCTACAATTTGTATGCCATAGTACCAATATTTTGCAACACTTTATAAGGACCATAGTACTTTGGTGATAATTTAGTATCCTTCCTATCTTTCTTGAGGGACATTTGTTTGCATGGTTGTTGTTGTAAATATAACCAGATGCCTATATCAAAACTTATTTCTCTGTGATGTTGATATGCCTATTGTTTCATTCAATTATGTGCTAAAGTGAGGTTATCATTTCTCTTCTCTATATGTCCTTCTATCTTGAGAGTTTGAGGAGTGGTAATTCCTGCTAATGCATTACAAGATATGGTCAGATTCATTTCTTCTTTCTCTGGGGTTGGTTCCTGGTGTATATCCTCTTCTTTTGGTGTTTCTTGATCCTTTTCTTCCTCCTCTTCACAATCAATGTAAAATAATTTCTTCTCAGCACATTTATGACCTTTAGTGTATTATCTATCACAACTATAACAAAGGTCATTTTCTCGTTTTTCTTCCAATGGTTGTGGTGTCAACCTTGTAGGTTGTGGAAGGCTAGGAGCAACAACACTTCCATATTTATAATTGTGAGTGGTAGGATTTCTTGTTGCCATAATATTTCTTTCAATTTTTCTTGCCAACCTAAATTCCTTCTCAAACAAATCAGGTTCCCAAAGACGAACCTCATGTTGAATGTTATCCTTTAAAGTCCCTATGAAGACATCAATCCTCTACTTCTCTGGAATATCATTTACCCTTATATTCAATATTTGGAAGTCCTCAATATGCTCTCCCATTGAACCATTTTGTTTGATATTTATCAATTGGCTAAAGAATTTGTTGCTCTTTGTACCCTCATAATGTGCTATCATTTCCTCCATGAAAATTGACCAGGTGACAAGTGGTTTATGAGAACAAAGCCCTTTATACCATAAAAATTGATTCAGTTCTAAATATAAAGATGCAATACGTACCATTTGTAACAGTTTCACATAATGTAGATGAAAATATCTCTCCATCAGTAGTATCCATGTTATGGGATCGTTTCCATCAAACTTCCTCATATCAATCTTTGGAATATGGCGGGTCTTCAATCCAATGTTAGATTCTATGAAACATGATTAACATTTATTTTTTTCTCATCATGAGTTTCCTCTAGTACTACATTTTTGTCATTAGGATGCCTTTCTTGTAGCAGCTTTGTCCCACCTTCCTTCAAGCCTTCCATGTCTTTCTTCAAATATTTCATGCCTTTCGTCAAATCTACTTCCATGCCATCTTCCTGCATCTTCCCAAGTTCCCACAGTTTTCCATGTTTCATGCTTTGATCCAAAATGGATTTTGGATAGACTCCTAAGTCTAAGTGTTCCTCACAGAGGAAAAAGAAAGTCCAAGGAAGTTCCTGGAAATAGCCCCATGGAAAAGATATTTTCATTCGGAATCTACTGCAACTTGAATGGGAAAAAATGGACTTAGGATGCAAAAGTTATCATAGAAAGAAGAGGCCCTTTGTTCTTTGGAAAAAGAGGAAAATCCCCTAAAATGGGCAACAAACCTTTATAAAGGGAAATCGCATCGGAGAGGGTCCAAGAGCGAACTTAAGTGGAAAGGGGAAGAGACCCCCGAGTGCTAATCCCCAATATATTGGGTCGGAGGCAGGTTGTGCATATAACATGAGAAAAGGACCTGGGTCGATGTGACATTGCGATCGTCGATCAGCAGATCGGCATCAACGATGGCATAAGACAAGGGACAGACCCCCGAGGCTATACGACGAGCGATTATGACATATCGCATCGCAACGTCACACCATTGTGATAAAAGGGGTGATAATACATGCACATGCAATCGCTAGACCCAATGGGTTTTATAAACCCAGCTTCATAATGTTTGAGTTCCGTTGTAAAGGGATTTTCTGTATATTAGCGCATTTCAGTGTAAAAACCGAAATACAAAGGAAAGCGATAAGGCTGGACCTGAAGGGGAATTATAGGCGCGATTATAAAATTTGAGTTCTATAAGCAGGATTTCGGGTGGGCCTCGAGCGGTAAATGGTATTGGGCCGGCTCCGCCCAATCCCATACGATGAACAATGCATGGCTAGTGGAGGAGAGAGGAAATCTGCCTTTTTGGCAGGTAACCTTTGTATTCCTAAGCCACCCGAAATCGCATATTGACCATTGGATCGGAGATCCCGTAGATTGATGGTGGGGCTTGCGCTAGCGGCCAAAGGCGGACCCGATGTGATTATAAGGTGGATGTGATAAATTTTGAAGTCTAATAAAAAGGATTTTGTCGGGTTTTTCATGTATTTCCCATGTATTTTGGATTTTACCCAAAACACTTATGCAATGCAATATGCTACCTAATGGCAGACCCGATAGGGATTTTAGGGGCAATTGAATGGGATTTCAAGTCCGAAAATCATGCCCGATAGTGTATTTTGCAGACATTCTCTATGTAATGGGATTTTCTCAATTTTTGGGTTTTTGCCTATGAGAAGGCCCCAAAACCTTTGTAACCGCTCCAGATCCTCATGCCATGCTGCAAGCGAGCGTTTTTACAGGAAATGATGCATTTTGAAGCCACGGAGCCGCAGAGCTAGATGGCCAGTCGAACCAATAAGGAGCAGGGAAGCCGCAGAGCCGCAGAGGGATAATGAATCACAGAGAAATGGCCAGGGTAGCTGAAATGCCAAAAAAGTACCTCAAAGGAGGCAGAGAGCTCAATTGAGAGTAGGCAGAAGAGAGGCAGAAGTAGCAGAGAGAAAAAGCTGAAGCCAAGGGCAGGTGAGGGAGCCTTGGAGTCACTTGGAGGTCAAGTGGAAAGCCAAAGAGCATAAGGTTGCTGAGACAGTTTCTTGGAGGTCAAGCAAACTATTGAGAGCTCAGAGAAGCCAAAGCCGAAGAGCCAGAACCAGATCCAAAGCCAAGAGCCAGAGCCAGAGCCAGAGCCAGAGCTGAGAGCTAGAGCCAGAGTCGAGAGCTTCAGAGTGAGGGATAAGATGGTGTCTAAATCCATTGTGTTCTGTATAAACCAATGGAGTTGAACCAAGAGCCTGTAAAAGGACTTCTACCATAATCCCAGAGAGCCTAGTCAAGTTGACTAGAGCTCACGAAGACGTAGCCCAATAGTTTTGGGTAAACTCCTAATTAAATTGTTGTCTTATGTGTTTATTTTATCGCTGCATTGTTTACTATTATATGTATTTATATGTTAGCTTAAGCACATTAACTTAAAGGACATAAACAATTAAAAACAGACCAACATACACCTATTTTTAGGCATATTTAATTCCACATTGGTTAGTCATAAAGGTTTGGGAATATTTACGCTTTGGAAGTGGGAGAGGTTCTTGTAAGTTAGGCAAGAAGCCTAAGTGCCCCCATTTCCAGATCAAGAGGTATCAAAGCTTGAGATTGATTAACCCTACCTTCAAAGAAGGTTACATTAGAATGCTTGATTGACAGAGCAAAGATTGCTTGTCTGAAAGGTGTTTGGGCAGTCAAGGATTGATTGTCTGATTGATGTATGCTTGTTTGCAGACTGACTATTTTCTGAGTTGCAGAGGTGAAGGGAAAGCTATTGATTGCTCAGTCTAGGAAGGACAAGAAGGAAGAAGGGTTGAAGGCATTCTTCTTATCCCAAAGGACCTCAAGGCAATCCTTGAAGCACAAGAGGTTTGTTGTAAAATGTTGATGAATAAGCTCTTTATTAATCTTGTTAGAAGTTCTTTGTTCATTGGTATAATGACAACTCCTACAAGTGAGTCCTCAAATTCTTCTTTCTTCACAAGAGTCTTTGATGAGGACATGAAGGAAGATTTGGACACCTTGATGGATATGGTGAGAAAAATGTATGAGGATGAAAGGAAGAGCAGCATACTTAGAGAGCAGTTGAAATCCATGGAGGAAGAGAAGCATATGCTTTCTGACAAATTGCAGGAAATGGAGAGGCAACTTCATATTGTAAATATGAACCTCGAAAGGATGCATGAGTTGGAGGCACAACTCTTTGTTGCACAAGAAGCCTTGGTCAAGTATCAGCTTGAAGAAGAGGTAAATAATCCATTTTCTCTTCAATTTCCTCTAAGAATGATTATATTGGTTCTTTTGAAAAACATACCAAAGGCATAAGTTCCAAGCTAATGTCCAAGATTGGCTATGAAGGAAAAGGCTTGGGAAGACATGCACAAGGTATTGTTGAGCCAATAATAATTGAGGAAAGGCCTAAGTATTTGGGTCTTGGATATGGACAAGATTATGGAGAAAGTTCCAAAGTTGCCATGAAGACCATTAAAACAGCTTCAAGAAGGAGTCGCATTGCAGGTCTTCCACCTCAAGAGTGTGAAGATTGTATTCAGGAGGAATGAAATAGCTTGAAACATCATTTGTAGGATGCAGGGGTTCAGAAGCACACACTTGAACCAGAAAGCTGGGGAGACTCTAACAATGTTGAAGAGATTGATGGTGTTTAAAGGGGAACCACTTCTTCATTTGCTTCACCTCCTGATGAAGGCAATAAAGGTGAAAGAGAAAGGTGTAAATCTGGTTCTAATCATCTTCCTTTTGATTTTGCAAAGCATGATAAATTTCCACATAGATATGGGAAAAGAATTGCTTGTTCCTTTTGTGGGTTGGATAACCATAATATTTCTAGATGTTGGAAGAGAATGGCCACATACAGGAAACTTTTGAAGGAAAGGAAGCAAGAAGCCAAAGGTCCATTTGACAAGGAAAATAATGTTGTCAAGAGGCTGCACATGCGGTGCACTTACTGCCATAAGCAAGGGCATCTTGCTGAAAAGTGTTGGACTCTGAATCCAGTAATACTTCCACAAAAGCTGAAGAAAGTGGAAAGAGAAGATGACAGACATGGAAAGGAAGATTCCATGGATGATTTGTTTTAGGATGATTCACTTGTTGATGCTGATGTGCAGACAAAGGTAGTACATTTGAATGGGATTGGTGAGGAATGGTTAGAGTTCTTATCGAATTAAGATTGCATGTCTATTGATGCATCTATTTGCATTTCTTTGTTAATGGAATGCAAGTTGCAGGATTTTACCAAGAAGGTGAATGGAGAAGTTGAGCAGGAGACTCACTTTGTTGCTACAACATTATATTTCAATTCAGCTTCGCAAGTACAGTGTGCTTAAGTGAAAGTTGAAGGATGAAATGCATGCATAAGTGTGATGTGCATGAGCACAGGGATGTTGATGATTTCCTTGTATTTGAACATGTGTGAGTAATTAACTTGCAGGGTTGATTGCTTTTTTGTAACATGCATTTAATGTTGAATTGAGGAAAGTTGACTTGGTCTCCAAGATGGAGATAGTGATGAAATGTTTCATCTTTTGAAAAGAGTCCTAGTGGTCTTTTTCTACAAGCTTGACTTGAAGGGTCATTTGTTTTAAAGGCATGTTTTGTGGGCTTGTTGTCTAGTCCATCATATGTATGCAGATGTAAGACATGGAGGTGTTCACAAGATGTGAAATCTGTTTCTTTTGTTGAAGCAGGAGTTTATTCCATCCAGTTGTTGTATGTATTTCTGTTGTTGTTAACAGTTGTTGTTGACATCTTTTCAAACAGGTACAAATGAGAATTTTGTGGAGCAGGTGTACTTCACATTTGTTTGAGCCACCTTGGATCAATGATCAAGGCAGAGAAGTTAAAACTACCTTCTATGACCATTTCAGCAGGAGTTCTGCAGGAAGGTAAGGAGGAAGATAGTTCTACCCAGGAGGACCAGCATATCTGGGAAGGAAAGTGGTCAAAGGCTTTGGTTCATAGGCACTATGTAAGGCAAGTGTATGGAGGCTACAAGAAGATGATTTTTTTACTCTCAGGTACTGTTCACATCAGTATATCAGTCTTTTGCAGACCAAAAGTTCTTTTAGTGGGAAGGCATGATCCAAAATGGATTTTGGATAGACTCCTAAGTTTAAGTGTTCCTCACAGAGGAAAATGAAAGTCCAAGAAATTTCCTGGAAATAGCCCCATCGAGGAGATTTTTTCACTCTGAATCTACTGCAACTTGAATGGGAAAAAATGGACTTAGGATGCAGAAATTATCACAGAAAGAATAGGCCCTTTGTTCTTTAGAAAAAGAGGCAAAATCCCCTAAAATGGGCAAAAAACCCTTATAAATGGAAATCACGTCGGAGAGGATCCAAGAGCGGACTTAACCAGAAAGGGGAAGAAACCCCTGATTGTTGATCCCCCACATATCAAGTTGGAGGCAGGCTGGTGCATATAACATGAGGAAAGGACCCGAGCTGATGCGACATTGCGATCGTCGATCGACAAGTCAATATCGACAATGGCATAAGACAAGGTAGGGAACCCCGGGGCTATGCGATAAGAAATTGCGATATATCGCATCGCAACGTTGCATCGCGACAATAAAAGGGGCGATAATACATGCACATGCAATCGCCGGACCCGATGGGTTTTATAAACCCGGCTTCATAATGTTTGAGTTCTGACCTAAAGAGATTTTTTGTGTATTAGCGCATTTCGGTGTAAAAACTGAAATACAAAGGAAAGCGATAAAGCTGGACCCGAAGGGGAATTATAGGCGTGATTATAAAATTTGAGTTCCGTAAGTATGATTTCAGGTGGGCCTCGAGAGGTAAATGGTATTGGGCTAGCTCCGCCTGATCCCATATGATGAATGACACGTGGCTAGCGGAGGAGAGAGGAAAACCGCCTTTTCAGGTGGGTAACCTATGTATTCCTAAGCCACCCGAAATCGCATATTGACCATTGGATCGGAGATCCGTAGATCAACGGTGGGGCTTGCACTAGCGGCTAAAGGCGGACCCGATGTGATTATAAGGCGGATGCAATAAATTTTGAAGTCCAATAAAAAGGATTTTGTTGGGTTTTTCACATATTTCCCGTGTATTTGGGATTTACCCAAAACACTTATGCAATGCGATATGCTACCTAATGGCAGACCCGATAGGGATTTTAGGGGTGATTGAATGGGATTTCAAGTCCGAAAATCACGCCCGATAGTGTCTTTTGCAGACATTCTCTATGTAATGGGATTTTCTCAATTTTTGTGTTTTTGCCTATGAGAAGGCCCTAAAATATTTGTAACCGCTCCAAATCCTCATACCACGCTTCAAGTGAGCATTTTTATAGGCAATGATGCATTTTGAAGCCACGGAGCTACAAAGCCAAATGGCCAATCGAATTGACAAGGATCAGGGAAGCCGCAGAGCCGCAGAGGGATAACGAATCGCAGAGAAATGGCTGGGGTAGCCAAAAGGTTGGAAAAGTACCTCAAAGGAGGCAGAGAGCTCAATTGAGAGCAGGCAGAAGAGAGGCAAAAGCAGCAGAGAGAAAAATCTGAAGTCGAGAGCAGCTGAGGGAGCCTTGGAGTCACTTGGAGGTCAAATGGAAAGCCAGATAGTAGAAGGTTGTTGAGACAGTTGCTTGGAGGTCAAGTGAACTGTTGAGAGCTCAAAGAAGCTAGAGCCAAGAGCCAATGCCAGAACCAAAGCCAGAGCCGAGAGCTTCAAAGCCAGGGATAAGATGGTGTCTAAACTCATTATGTTATGTGTAAACCAATGGAGTTGAGCCAAGAGCTTGTAAAAGGACTTATACCATAATCCCAGAGAGCCTAGTCGAGTTGAATAGAGCTCACGGAGACGTAGCCCAAGAGTTTTGGGTGAACTTCTAATTGAATTTTTGTCTTATGTGTTTGTTTTATGGCTGCATTGTTTACTGTTATATGTATTTATATGTCAGTTTAAGCACATTAACTTAAAGCACATAAACAGTTTAGAACAGATCAGCATACACCTATTTTCAAGCATATTTAATTCTGCATTGGTTAATCATAAAGACTTGGGAATATTTAAGCTTTGGAAGTGGGAGAGGTTCTTATAAGTTAGACAAGAAGCCTAAGTGCCCCATTTTTATATTAGGTGGTATTAGAGCTTGAGATTGATTAACCCCACCTTCAAAGAAGGTTACATCAAAATGCTTGATTGACAGAGCAAAGATTGCTTGTCTGAAAGGTGTTTGGGCAGTCAAGGATTGATTGTCTGATTGATGTATGCTTGTTTGCAGACTGAATATTTTCTGAGTTGTAGAGGTGAAGGGAAAGTTATTGATAGCTCAGTCCAGGAAGGACAAGAAGGAAGAAGGGCTGAAGGCATTCTTCTTATCCCAAAGGACCTCAAGGAAATCCTTGAAGCACAAAAGGTTTGTTGCAAAAGGTTGTTGAATAAGCTCTTTATTAATCATGTTAGAACTTCTTTGTTCATTGGTATAATGATAACTCCTACAAGTGAGTCCTCAAATTCTTCTTTCTTCATAAGAGTCTTTAATGAGGACATGAAGGAAGATTTGGCCACCATGATGGATATGGTGAGAGAAATGTATGAGGATGGAAGGAAGAGTGGCATAATTAGAGAGCAGTTGAATTCCATGGAGGAAGAGCAACATACTTAGAGAGTAGTTGAATTCCATGGAGGAAGAGAAGCAGATGCTTTCTGACAAATTGCAGGAAATGGAGAGGCAACTTCATCTTGAAAATATGAACCTCGAAAGGATGCATGAGTTGGAGGCACAGCTCTTTGTTGCACAAGAAGCCTTGGTCAAGTATCAGCTTGAAGAAGAGGTAAATAATTCCAGTTTGTCTTCAATTTCCTCTAAGAATGATTATATTGGTTATTTTGAAAAACATACCAAAATCATAGGTTCCAAGCTAATGTCCAAGATGGGCTATGAAGGAAAAGGCTTGGGTAGACATGCACAAGGTATTGTTGAGCCAATAATAATTGAGGAAAGGCCTAAGTATTTGGGTCTTGGCTATGGACAAGCTTATGCAGAAAGTTCCAAGGCTGCCATGAAGACCATTAAAACAGCTCCAAGAAGGAGTTGCATTGCAAGTCTTCCACCTCAAGAGTGTGAATATTGTATTAAAGAAGAATGCAATAGCTTGAAACATCATTTGCAGGATGCAGGTGTTCAGAAGCACACACTTGAACCAGAGAGTTGGGGAGACTCTAACAACCTTGAAGAGATTGATGGTGTTCCAAAGGGAGCTACTTATTCATTTGTTTCACCTCCTCATGAAGACAATAAAGGTGAAAGAGAAAGGTGTAAATCTAGTTCTAATCATCTTCCTTTTGATTTTGCAAAGCATGATAAATTTCCACATATATATGGGAAAAGAATTTCTTGTTCCTTTTGTGGGTTGGATAACCATAATGTTTCTAGATTTTGGAAGAGAATGGCCACATACAGGAAACTTTTGAAGGAAAGGAAGCAAGAAGCCAAAGGTCCATTGGACAAGGTAAATCATGTTGTCAAGAGGATGTACATGCAATGCACTTACTGCCATAAGCAAGGGAATCTTGCCGAAAAGTGTTGGACTCTAAATCCAACAATGCTTCCACAAAAGCTGAATAAAGTGGAAAGAGAAGGTGGCAAACATGGAAAGGAAGATTCCATGGATGATGTGTTTTAGGATGATTCACATGTTGATGCTGATGTGTAGACAAAGGTAGTACATTTGAATGGTATTGGTGAGTGATGGTTAGAGTTCTTATCCAATTAATATTGCATGTCTATTGATGCATCTATTTGCATTTCTTTGTTAATGGAATGCAAGTTGCAGGATTTTACCAAGAAGGTGAATGGAGAAGTTGAGCAGGAGACTCACTTTGTTGCTACAACATTATATTTCAATTCAGCTTCAAAAATACAGTGTGCTTAAGTGAAAGTTGAAGGATGAAATGCATGCATAAGCATGATGTGCATGAGCATAGGGATGTTGATGATTTCCTTGTATTTGAACATGTATGAGTAATTAACTTGCAGGGTTGATTGCTTTGTTGTAACTTGCATGTAATGTTGACTTGAGGAAAGTTGACTTGGTCTCCAAGATGGAGATAGTGATGAAATGTTTCATCTTTTGAAAAGAGTCCTAATGGTATTTTTCTACATGCTTGACTTGAAGGGTCATTTTTTTTGAAGGCATGTTTTGTGGGCTTGTTGTCTAGTACATCATATGTATGCAGATGTAATACATGGAGGTGTTCACAAGATGTGAAATCTGTTTCTTTTGTTGAAGCAGGAATTTAGTCCATCCAGTTGTTGTCTGTATTTTTATTGTTGTTAACAGTTGTTGTTGACAGCTTTTCAAACAGGTACAATTGAGACTTTTGTGGAGCAGGTGTACTTCACATCTATTTGAGCCACCTTGGATCAATGATCAAGGAAGAGAAGTTAAAACTACCTTCTATGACCATTTCAGTAGGAGTTCTACATGAAGGCAAGGAGGAAGACAGTTCTTCGCAGGAGGACCAACATATCCGGGAAGGAAAGTGGTCAAAGGATTTGGTTTAGAGGCACTATGCAAGGCAAGTGTATGGAGGTTGAAAGAAGAGGGTGTTGTTACTCTCAGGTACTATTCAGATTAGTATATCAGTCTTTTGGAGACCAAAATTTCTTTTAGTGGGAATGCGTGATCCAAAATGGATTTTGGATAGACTTCTAAGTCTAAGTGTTCCTCACAGAGGAAAATGAAAGTCCAAGGAAGTTCTAGAAATAGCCCCATGGCAGAGATATTTTCATTCTAAATCTACTGCAACTTGAATGGGCAGAAATGGAATTCGGATGCAGAAGTTATCGCAGAAATAAGAGGCCCTTTGTTCTTTGGAAAAAGAGGCAAAATCCCCTAAAATGGGCAAAAAACCATTATAAAGGGAAATCGCATCAGAGAAGGTCCAAGAGCGGTCTTAAGTAGAAAGGGGAAGAGACCCCCGATTGCTGATCCCCGACATATAGGGTTGGAGGCAGGCTAGTGCATATCACATGAGAAAAGGACCCGGGTCGATGCAACATTGCAATCGCCGATCGGCGGATCGGCATCGGTGATGGCATAAGACAAGGGACGAACCCCTGAGGCTATGTGGCAAGCGATTGCGATATATCGCATCACAATGTCACATCGCAGTGATAAAAGGGGAAATAATGCATGCACATGCGATCGTCAAACCCAATGGAGTTTATAAATCCGGCTTCATAATGTTCGAGTTTCATCGTAAAGGGATTTTCTGTGTATTAGCACATTTTGGTGTAAACATTGAAATATAAAGGAAAGTGATAAAGCCAGACCCGAAGGGGAATTATAGGCGCGATTATAAAATTTGAGTTCCGTAAGTGGGACTTCAGGCGGGCCTCGAGTGGTAAATGGTATTGGGCTGGCTCCGCTCAATCCCATATGATGAACGACGCGTGGCTGGCGGAGGAGAGAGGAAAACCACCTTTTCAGGTGGGTAACCTCCATATTCCTAAGCCACCCAAAATCACATATTGACCATTGGTTTGGAGATCTCGTAGATCGACAATGGGGCTTGCGCTAGCGGCCAAAGGTGGACCCGATGTGATTATAAGGCAGATGCGATAAATTTTGAAGTCCAATAAAAGGATTTTGTCAGGTTTTTCACGTATTTCCCGTGTATTTGGGATTTTACCCAAAACACTTATGCGATGCAATATGCTACCTAACGGCGGACTCGATAGGGATTTTAGGGCCGATTGAATGGGATTTCAAGTCCGAAAATCACGCCCGATAATGTATTTTGCAGACATTCTCTATGTAATGGGATTTTCTCAATTTTTGGGTTTTTGCCTATGAGAAGGCCCCGAAACCTTTGTATCCGCTCCAGATCCTCATGACACACTACAAGCGAGCATTTTTACAGGAAATGATGCATTTTGAAGCCATGAAGCTGCAGAGCCAGATGGCCAGTCGAACTGACAAGGAGCAGGGAAGTCGCATGTCGCAAAGGGATAATGAATCGCAAAGGAACAACTGGGGTAGCTGAAAGGTTGGAAAAGTAACTCAAAGGAGGTGGAGAGCTCAATTGAGAGTAGGCAAAAGAGAGGCAAAAGTAGCAGAGAGAAAAAGCTGAAGCTGAGAGCAGCTGAGGGAGCCTTGGAGTCACCTGGAGGTCAAGTGGAAAGCCAGAGAGAAAAAGGTTGCTGAGGTAGTCGCTTGGAGGTTAAGCGGACTGCTGAGAGCTCAAAGAAGCTAGAGCCAAAGAGCCAGAGCCAGAGCCAAGAGCCAGAGCCAAGAGCCAAAGCTAGAGCCAAGAGCCAAAGCCAAATCCAGAGCCAGAGCCGAGAGCCAGAAAGCCGAGAGCTTCAGAGCCAGGGATAAGATGGAGTCTAAACCCATTGTGTTCTATGTAAACCAATGGATTTGATCCAAGAGCTTGTAAAAGGACTTATACCATAATCCCAGAGAGCCTAGTCAAGTTGACTAGAGCTCATGGAGACGTAGCCCAAGAGTTTTGGGTGAACTCCTAATTAAATTGTTGTCTTATGTGTTTGTTTTATGGCTGCATTTTTTACTGTTATATGTATTATTATGTCAGCTTAAGCACATTAACTTATTGCACATAAATAGTTTAAAATAGACCAGCATACACCTATTTTCAAGCATATTTAATTCCACATTAGTTAATCATAAACATTTGGGAATATTTAAGCTTTGGAAGTGGGAGAGATTCTTGTAAGTTAGACAAGAAGCCTAAGTGCCCCATTTTTAGATCAGGTGGTATCAGAGCTTGAGATTGATTAAACCCACCTTCAAAGAAGGTTACATCAGAATGCTTGATTGACATAGCAAAGATTGCTTGTCTGAAAGGTGTTTGGGCAGTCAAGGATTGATTGTCTTATTGATGTATGCTTGTTTGTAGACTGACTATTTTCTGAGTTGCAGAGGTGAATGGAAAGCTATTAATAGCTCATTCCAGGAAGGACAAGAAGGAAGAAGGGTTGAAGGCATTCTTCTTATCCCAAAGTACCTCAAGACAATCCTTGAAGCACAATAGGTTTGTTGCAAAAGTTTGTCGAATAAGCTCTTTATTAATCTTGTTAGAAGTTCTTTGTTCATTGGTATAATGACAACTCCTACAAGCGAGTCCTCAAATTCTTCTTTCTTCACAAGATTCTTTGATGAGGACATGAAGGAAGATTTGGCCACCATGATGGATATGGTGAGAGAAATTTATGAGGATGAAAGGAAGAGCAGCATACTTAGAGAGCAGTTGAATTCCATGGAGGAAGAGAAGCATATGCTTTCTAACAAATTGCAGGAAATGGAGAGGCAACTTCATATTGCAAATATGAACCTGGAAAGGATGCATGATTTGGAGGCACAGCTCTTTGAAGGCAGTCATGGAAACAAGAACCCGACAGCTACAAAATCGATCAATTTTAGAGTATCTCATCAAGTGGAAGAACTTACCTACTAAAGATTCCACATGGGAGGATGAGAATTTTATACAGAAGCATCCAGAACTACTCAAGCATTGAGGACAACACATTTTGAAGGACAGGGGCATGTCAGGTCCCTATACTACTAGTTTAGCCCCTTATTGTTATTAGTGTAACACCCTTATTTTATTGTTTTGCCCATGTAGTCCCCATGTTGTTATCATTTTGCCCCATAGAAGACCACTATTGTTATTATTGTACCCCTACAATATTATTGTTATGTAGGTTCTAATTATATTGGGACCACTTAGACTCCTATATATAGAAAGGAGGTATTTTCATTTGTATCATCCAAGAATTGTTCATTTGTGTAATGTAAAGGAGGTTTCCCCCTCAAAGAGGTTGATTTTGAAGTTGTTGATCTATCTTTTCTTCTATTTTGTGAGCTGGTTACATAACACCAGAACCTGAATCTGATATTGTCCAAGTAGGGAATTGGTTTGGTTAAGAATCATTCACATATATGAGGGTATATGGAAGTCTAGCAAATACTCATGTTTTACCATTGTTCATTCCAAATAAACTCCTGACTAGGGAGATAGCCTATCAAACTGTGGGTAATGGTATTTCTAAAGTCTTGAAGGAATCCAACAAAAATATGTGGCTCACTTTCCCAGCTCAATTTGGTATATTTTATTTAGATAATTATAAGCATGCACAAATTCTAATAAATGTTATTCAAGATGGTTTTGCTACTATACCTAATAAGCAGTATGATCCCCATCAAGTGGTTAAAAAGATCACAGTTGCATCAAGTATCAGATAGTTTTCTCATGAGCCCGATAAATTTGGTGATTTATTTGAAAGGGATTCTTCTTATTCCCTGGTGGCACAAAGAGAAAAGCAACAATTGACCCTTGAAGAAATGAATCAATTTACACAATACAGGGCCTCTAGGCTAGTGAAACTCCCTATGGATTCATTGCAAGTTCCCCAAGAGAATATTTTTCATGATGATGTTGAAATTATTGGTTCTACACAATTGATTGATCCTTCTCAACCAAAAGTAGTAGTTTCTTCTTATTCTTCTAAGGCAGAAGGATTTGTGCTTAATGTTAGGTTAGAAGAAATTTGGGAGGAATACAATCAAGCTCTAAACTCTAAGAATGATGAGTCTCAGGATGCTAAGACTCCACAAATGAAGGTTCGGGACACTCTAAAGAATCCTAAACAGACTCTGATAACAATGAAGGTTTCTGAGAAGCATTTGGATGATAAATATGTAGAAATTATACCATCATTTCCTTCTTCTGAATTTGTTTTAAGGATCAAAGATATTCCTCCATTGGACATTTTCTGCATCCCTCAACAGAAAGCTATAGTAAAGAGGGAGAGAGAGAAGAGAAAGCTCGACCAATCCCATGCATTAGTTACTGGAAATTCATCTTTTGAAGTTTTATGGAAAGGCTCCATGGCAACCCCTACAGAGGAATTGGGTTGGGTTACCTAATTTATAGGTGCTAATGCCTCAACCACTATTAAAAAAGCCACAGAGTTTCAACAACTTCTTAAGGAGAAAGAGGAAAAAATTTCACTATTAGAATAAAGTATTGAAGCAGAAAAGTCGAAGATAACAGAGCACTGGAAGGCACAAGTGAAAGAGCTTCAACATAGATCTGACTCTCTTAGAGTCCAATATGATGTTGATACATAGACTAGATATACACAGATTCAAGAGCTGCAGAGAAGGATTTAACATCTTAGTGTCAATCCAAAATTAAATGAATTCAATAAAGAGGCTAAAGAGTTAAACACTCTTTTTGCCCAATAAGAGATAGTCTTTTTCCAAAATTTGGCAATTATTCATGATCAATGCAGGATAGTTGTCTCCTTGGTAGAGCCATCTGATACTAAAAATTACTTTGAAGATATAGAGGAGAAAATTTCTAGTTTCTTAACCTGGTAGGAAAGTGCGGAAGAAAGATTATCCAATCTTCCTAAAATTAAAGAGGCCCATAAAGAGATTGTCTTCAGAGAGTGTGAGATTCACATTAAGCAGGTAGAATAACAAGTATATGAGGTGAGGAACATTTCAAGAAATATTATTGAGGCACTCAGTGATAATTTGGTCCAAGTTAATCTCATACCGAGTTGCCCCGATGGAACTTTACCCGATATCAAATTGATGAATAAGACGTGGCAAGAATCTTCCAAGAAAAGAGTTGAGTTTATTGATCAACTGACCAAGACTAACTTAGAGAGTCATTGGTAGTTCTTGGTAAAACCACACAGTTAGTGGCTAAGGCTCTGGTGCTTATCGAACTCCACCACATAAATGTGTTCAGCATTGAGAGATGCAATATTGATGAGCTAGATGCGAATTCAGCCAAGTCTCCACCTGAACTGAACAATTTGATCAATATCTATGAGTTGCAATAGCGCATCGGAGGACAATCTTCCTCCCAAGCATTTCCAATTTGTTGTAACTAATTCCAAATATGTTCCTTGTAGTCACTTATGTTTAAGACCTTATGTAGTTGTTATTTAATTTTCTATTTGTATCTTATCTTTTGTTAAAACTATCAATCCCCTCTCTCAGATAGAGATAGGGTTCTGAATTTTTGTAAGAGAAAGATTAAGATGCACTATTGTAACTAAGGTTTTTGCTTAATATCAAGTTGAATCGTTTCCTTTCTATGATGAGCAGATCAATGATATATCGAGTACTATTATCCTTTATTTGTTTATTTTCTTAAAGTAGAATGGAATTTTGTCTTTGTTCACTATATATGTGTTAAATAAGTCTTTCATTATCACTATTGATGTGTCTGATTGAAATTATAAATTATATGTGAATAATGAGATCTCAGTATATGTGGCAATTTAATCAACTAATTTAATTAACTATTTAGATAAATTAGTTATCGTTCTTTGCATAAAATTCATAATTACATGATGATCTATATTGCTATGATAATTTTGAAATATTTGTAATCACATATACCATCAACTTACCTAGGATAAATAGTAGTATATTAATCTTTATTCCAGTTTCTAGTCATATTAGAGCATTATATCTCTTACTCAATTTCATATTACTTTATCGAAATGGAAATTGGTCCCAAAATTCCAGGCGAAGCCATCATCGCAAATGGAAAATGATTTGTTCTAAGGTCTCGACCAGTTGGTTTCCTCCAATGTTGATGCAGTCATTCAGGACCATCAACGATGCCCTACACCATCCTGAACTTCTTGAGCACACTAGTGCACTCCAAAGGCAGGAATCCCAAGCCTTCATCCTTCAAGAATGCACAATGTGTCCTTCCTAAGGCCTCTTGAGCACATGAACACACCCCAAAGGCACAAAGTCTTAGCCTTCATCCTTAGGGAGTGCGCCTTGTGCCCTCCCTCTCTCCTTTGAGTGCACAATGCAATTGGAAAGCCTGAAGCCTTCCCCTTCATCCTTCGGACTTACGACATGTGCCCTACATTGATTGCTTTTTCCCTTGAGTGCATGCCGAAGCCCTGAAGCTCCTCTTCTTCAGCACTTCAGCCTTTCAAAGTGAGCCCATGCACCCTAAAGCACTTTTGACCCTTTTAAGCGCGCCAAAGAGGCATAAACATGAAAATATGCATAAAACATGGTAAAATAGGAGCTTTTAGTTTAATAGTTGCTCATCATGGGTAATTGCAGAAACAGGTATTCCAGGAACCTCATGGAAAGCACACACGAGAATATCAGGAAAAGAGGATAAACAAAGGAAGCATAAAAAGAACCAAGAACACACTTGAAACTTGATGATCTAAGCACCCCAAATACTCCAAGATTGAATACCCTTGGGAGGATGGAAGCGTTATGATTAGGATATGAACAAAGAACAAATATAGTTGGCAGCCATGTCACCACTAGAGCAGCACCACGTCATCGGTCACTATTAGTTCTTATCATCAAAGATAGTGACATGTCAAGTCTCGTCATATGATGATGTGAAAGGCATGATGTATAATTGTAATCATTGTAAAATACAAATAAGAAAAATCCCAAGATTCATGGAACTCCAATAGACATGTAATACAAAAAGTCATATGTAAATTCCAAAATCAATTTGGAATTACAAATGTTGTAGAAGCCTGAAGGTCATTAGAAGTTAGAAAGCCAACATTCATGAGGATGTGAAAGGTAATTCCACAAGTTATAAATAGGCTCATTTCTCCTATAAAGTGATTTTAACCTTGGCTTCTCCCATAAGGCATGAGAGAGAGAAAGTTAGTACTTTGGGGGAGCAAGTAGTGGATCTAACACTCCACTATTGGGGCTAGTGGTGTTGATTGCATTTATGTATCTTGGGAATTTTTCTTAATATTGAAGCCTTTTTCAGGCTAGCACATTTTCACGCAAGAATTCTGAATGTTTCTAAGAGTATTCTTTGAATGTTTATGGTTCATGTTCGTTTTCATTAAGTACTAGATTAGTTTAACTATTTTGGTTACTTCAGTGGTCCTTATTGGAAATGCGTTGCTATGCTTATAATGATCGTCAAATCCTTATGAAATATTTTTCTTAATGTTAGACAAACCCTTATAAATCACATATGTATCTATTATGGTAGTATTATTACTTCTCTCTTTAGAGGCTCACTTTACTTCTCTTACCTACAGTAGAAGAACTTGGATACATTGGAAATTGAACATACGTAAGGCCTACTAACTTCCTTATTCAAAAGGACAGTTGCGCTTCTTTCTTGTTTTGAAAGCTAAAGTCAAGTCATATCTTAAAGTAAATGGAAGTCGGGTAGTATCATGGATGGGACTCCTATACCAAATGGTGTGATGTCTAGTCGGGACCTTATATCATGGATATCTCCTGTATTTTGGCAGTATCTAGCACTGTCAAAATCCTGCCACTAGAAGGAGGGCGCCAATATTTTATGGCTAATCACTCTGCACACCTAAATGATTCTTTTTTCGATTAAGGTAGCAACATTTTGAGTACTACTCTGATTCCTGAAGCAGGAGAATCTTCTCAGATAGGCTCAGAACCCACTTATGAAGTTACTTATGAGAATATCCAAGAAAGTCAACCTATAACCCGTCAATTCAAAAAGTCTATCCGATTAATCCCCTCAGCATAGGATCTTCCACATTTTCTGAAGAAAACGGAGACAACTGGTATCAGTATCTTGGTTTCTATAGTGGAATATTTGGTCTTTGCCACCTTGGAAGGGTTGGCCAAATCCACAGATGATATTGAAGATATAGAACAACTTCCACCTCTTAGGGAAGGATACGGGGACGATAAAATTGTTCTTTATGATGATATTTTTGAAGATTAGACGGTGAATAATCTTCCGATTATAATAAGGAGGAAGAACATAAATACGAGAACATGGCATACCATAGTTTGGATTGGATGGCCCAAGGGCCTCTAGCTCTTCCAGATAACTTGCATAGAATGCCTAGACATCCAAAAAAAAAAAAATTAAAAGTATGATACAGATAAGAATATGAAGGGAAAAGGCCATCTTGATGATTTTTATCTACATTTACGAATTAAGGAGGTGAGGTATGATGATGTTTCCTATAGGATTTTCCAATTTACACTAGAAGTAAAAGCGATGCCATGGTAACATAGTCTCCCCATCAATTCAATCCACACCTGGAGGAAGTTTAAAACCTATTTCTTAAGAATTTCGCAAATGACAAAACTCCTTCCATGCTACTCAAAGAGCTCATAAGCATGAATATGGAGCAAAAGGAAAATGTGAAATATTTTAGTCAAATATTCAACCGTATATTGAATAAATTTCCCCCAAGTACGCAACCACACGATTCGATTACTATCGAGTACTACACAAGGACTCCAAAGAGACTAGTAAGAAGTTACGACCTTCTTCCAGTAAGGCTAAAGAGAAGGAATCATCAAATATCAAAAGCTTGACTAGGATGGTGAAGGCACTCACCAATGAAATTTCAAACCTAAAGAAGATGTCAAGTGAGACTTCGGCTAGCAATAGGCCTCCAAAGTCCTCCCTTTTCAAAGGAATAATAGTAACAATAGCAATCATCTCGCCAAGTTTGTACAAAATTCGAATGTTGTGATGAACATAGAAATAATTGGAATGGATAATTATTGTTCTTTTCATCAGGAATATTATTCAGAAAAAACAGGCCCTAAGTGGAATCACAACAGGAATGCTCTAGTTACACACAATGTAGATACCCTTTTAGTAGATGAGCAGACAGAGCAAGCAGACGAAATAGAAGAACCTACGGCAACTGAATAAAGAAAAGGTGTTGGACATGTAGTAAATTCCTATCATTGTATCTGCAATGTTGATAAGAAGGATCTTGAAGAAACACCACAAAATGAGCCCCTTCATCATAAGAAAAGTGGTTAGTACAATTTGAGGAATAAAGGGCCTATATCTGAACAGGAATTGACTAGACATAAATTGAAAGAGCAATTATTGAGAAGAGTTTCACCACCTGTCGATCCTGCTCAGAATGCATAGAGAAAATATGGATATTTAGCTAAGTCCAAGAACACTTCCTAAAGTAGCAAGAGCAAGTCTAGCATTCTGGAAGTGTCAAATAAATCCATTGCTCCAAACACTTCAATATTTTTTGCAATAGGGGAAACAATCAATTATAACATTATGGAATAGATGAAAAAGGTGTGAGCCAACATTTCTATTTATGGTCTTGCCAAGATTGTAGGCCAACATGATGATAAAGCTTCCTCCTCTCAGAAGGTGTTAGGTAATTTTTCTGGTCGTCTTGAATTTGTAGTAAATGTTCTAACATTATAAGCTAACATTCTTTGCCCATTATTTCTATTAACATTTGAAATTTTCAATTATAATGTCCATAATTGTTTAGTAGACTCTAATGCATCTATAAATGTAATGCCTTTATCAGTAGAAAAGAAAATAAATGCAAAATGGGAGAAAATCAATGCATAGATTGTCCAACTGGATAGGTCTCTTGTCCAATTTATTAGTGAGCTTAGAAATGTGCTTATTATATTATTGAAGGATGAACAAGTTCACCAATATATAAACATTGTAATCACAAACATACTAGAATACTATGGTGTCTTACTTAGTAGAGATTGGTCTAGAAAATTACAAGGATAATTTGCAACAGACTTGTCATATTTGTGGGTTCCATACAAGGGCAACAATAATTAGATTCGAGTGAACCTAATCCATACATGAAGCACGTCATGACACCACATGAGGGCCACAATGAGCCTCTCTCTTTGGTTGATTTGATTTTTGGGAATTGCTTTCTCAAAACTGACCTCAGGTGTTATCAGGCACAACCATCACCCATTCAACCAGATAGATAGATAGAACTCCTTCCTTGTTCTCCAGTTGGTGCAAATGAAACATGTAATATAGATGTATATAATAGTAATATTAGCAATAATAATTGTATAGGAAGCAACTTTGCAGCTCATAATGTTTGGTCTTTATATTTTGATGGTTCAAAGACACAGGATGGTTCCAAAGCAGGTTGTGTTTGTACAGACCTAAGCAATAAGAAGCATATTTCTACATGTTGTTTGGAGTTTGAGTACACTAATAACACTATGGAATATGAAGTGCTCATACTTGGATTCAAGAAATTTATTAACCTAAAGGTAGAGTCTCTAAAGCTAATCAGTGACTCATAGGTGGTTACTTGTCAGGTACGAGATACTATACACTATGTTTCACCGCATCTTAAAAACTACTAGCAGGAGTTATGGCATTTGATAAATAATTTTGAATCTTTCAATATTGTCTCTATTCCTAGAGTTAGAAACACGACAACAGATGCATTAGCAAATACAGTTGTTAAGATGTCGTCATTTAAAACTAGTTTTTCTATTGAAATTTTATATAAACCATATGTGCCAGACAATGTTACTAATTTACACATTTTCAATGATGACCAACATATACTACACTTTATGGATAATGTTGATATATTCAAAGATGTTTCCACAGAGGAGGATGAGCACAATTGGGCTCTACAAGAAGCATCCAATGCAACGAAAGGAAACATTGTGCCAAAAGTTGTGGTGTCTCTCGAGAGATTATATCATCTGCATAACCTATTTAGAGGAACAACAAACACAAATACTTAGAGTTCAAAGCTAGCATCTAAACAAGTCAACTTGGGAACCCCACAAGATCTGAAGCATGTGAACCTCGGTACCTGTTGTTCTCCACGGGAATGGAAATAATTTATCTTCCTATTCAAGTAGTATCGGGACGTGTTCGCATAGACATATGATGTTTTAAAGACTTATGACACTTGTATCATCCATTATGTAATTCCTATAAAAGAAGGGGTGAAATTGTTCTAGCAGAAACTACAGAAAGTTCACCCAACCCTGGAACCCCTTACTCATAAGGAATTACAAAAGTTGTTGGATGCCCGGATCATCTTCAAAGTTAGACATTCCACATGGGTTTCCAAATTGGTCCCAATTAGAAATAAGTCTGGTGAAATAAATCTATGTGTTGATTTTCAGAATCTCAACCGAATGTTTGATAAAGATAACTATGTAGTGTCATCCATGGAGTAGATACTCTAGATAGTATATGGGTCTGAAATTGTTTTACTACTAGACATATTTTCAAGTTATAATAAAGTAATAGTAGCGGAACCCAACTGATTGAAGACTACCTTCCAGAATAAATAGGGAACATTTGCTTTCAAGAGAATGCCATTTGGACTAATATGTGTCGGTGCAAATTTCCAAAGAGCGAAGGACATCACTTTTCGTGGACTTATAGGTCAAATCGTTATTGTTTATTTAGATATGTTACCATGTTTCCAAGAAACGAGTAGATCACATACTTCATATGAAGAAGGTATTCGAGCAGTGCCGAAAGTATGGGATTTCTCTTAATCCCAAGAAGAGCATCTTTGGTGTGTACGAAGGGATTCTACTGGGGAACATCATAGCAAAAAGTGGAATTAAAATTGATCCCGAGAGGGTCAAGGCTATCACACAGATCCTGTTTTCAATGAATAAGAAAGCCATGCAATATTTTTATGGAAAATCAATTTCATGAGAAAAATCATCTTTGATTACGCTCAAATAGTCAAACCCATATAGGAGATGATTAATAAATATGCAGTTTATAAATGGGACAAACGAGAGAAACATGCTTTCGCTTAAATCAAACAAGCTATCATCGATGTACTCACACTCTTTAGTCCATATTATTGTAAGGACTTCTCACTCTATACATTTTCTTCAGATTTGTCGACTGCCATTGTGTTAACTCAGAAGGATATTGAAGGAAATGAGTGGCCTATTTATTTTATGAGTGTTAGTCTACAACGGTCCAAATTAAATTATCCTACCATTGATAAATAGGTGTATGAAGTATACAAGGAATCTAAGTATTTCAGGCCCTTCATATTGAAAGCTCACAATTGTATTTGTACCTCATACAGCAGTAGGAACATTGTTGTGCAATAATATTTTGGTGAGAAGAGGGCTAACTAGATTACCTGTCTTCATGAGAATGATCTGGATTCACACCAGCTCACACCATAAAGCGTCATGGCCTTTGTAAGCTAGTCATTGAAGCAATAGATGTTCCTAAAAAAATATCTTTCAGGGTGGGAGCAGGAGATCTAAATGTACAATATTGATTATGTTCCTCAATCCACATCCACAATGCCTTAGTATGCATTCATACGACAATTTTCAGAGCCTGGTACCTTTCCCTCGCACTTATCAAATAAACGAAAAATGGAAATCCGTTTAAAATATTTATCTTACCCATTGGTTCACGGAGTGATTTTGTGGAAGCACCACAATGGTATCATGTTGAGGTGCCTTGAGCCATAGGATACAAAGAGTGTTTTGAAAGATTTACATGATGGATCGGCAGGTGGTCACTATGCTGGTGACACCCTGAAAAATAAGGTTATGAGGGTTGGTTATTATAGGCCCACTCTATTTAAGGATTCTCACTCTTATGTCCACAAGTGTCAAGGATGTCAAAGATGTGCCAGTTGTGATTAGAGGTCAGCCTCCCCACCGCTACCCATAGTAATTGAAGAACCATTCGAATAGTGGGGCCTTGATGTGATTGGATAATTTTTGTCCCCATTTGTCAAAGCAATACCTGTATATCCTAACAACAACAAATTACTTCACCCTGTGATCGGAAGAATTTCTTCGCAAACAAGTAAATGACCAAGAAGTCATCCAATTTTTACAACAAAACATCATAACCAGGTTTGGAGTTCCTATGTCACTTTTATTTGATAATGCAACATATTTTTCGCCATTACAAATTTATGAATTTGCATTAGGGAATGGGATTTTTCTAAAGCATGAATCTAATTACCATCCCCAACCAAATGGTCAGGTTGAATCAACAAATAAGAATCTCAAGTGTATAATCAAGAAGACCATTTTGTCTTAACAAAGGAACTGGCATAAAGATTTGACCAATTCTCTATGGGCTAACTATGTTACCCTGAAACCTTCCATGAAAACCTCACCCTACTTCCTAGTTTATGCAAAGAATTTATCCTACCTCTGAACCTATATCTTCCATCCTTGCAACACTCTCAAGAGTCACAAGGTAACCTTACCTCCTGGTTCAAAGCAGGATAGATACGATACTTAAACTTGAGGAAGAAAGGCATAAGGCAAAAGAATATTTTTTCATACATTAGAATCGTGTAAAGCATTGGTTTGATATAAAATATATAGGGGGAAAGAGCTTTGACATGGGTGACGTAGTTCTAAAATGGGATAAACTCAATGAAGACAAAGGTAAACATATAAAGTTCCAACCTTTGTGGATTGGACCATATTTTGTTGATGAAAATCTCAAGCATAATTCCTTCGAGCTGAAATAATTAGACGAGAAGATTGACCCCTTTCCTATAAATGGTCGATATTTAAAACATTATTTCCAACAGCAGTTGCAAGATGCAATTCCTATACAGTTACTTTATTTCTTTTCTTTTCTTTGTGTTCATCATGTATGTTATGTACTCATGTCTTTTTACATCTTGTTGGTCAGTCAATGTACATAAATAAGACCCTTGTGTAATGTGTGTGGCTCGAGAGGCTTTGTAGTGTTATAAAATAGAATTCTGACAACCACAACACTTGGTTTTTTGTTCTTCTTCTTATTTATTTGGGAAATTCCATAGATTGAGCTAAGCCCAAATGGAAAATAAAATTCATCCAAACCTCGAAGGAACCTATTAGATCTATGCCTATATTGATATCTAAACTTCTCAACTTGGTGTAAATCTACTTGTGTGTTAACGCTTGTCCAATCTAGTTGAAAAGGAATGAGGGGAAAATCTAATGCAAGCAAACAAAAATTAGAGTTCTAAATATACTTCTCTAAAGGGGAAACCTCCTATGCTTTCAATAAGTTAAGATCCCTCTTCCTCCCATTAAAATAATCAGTTCTAATACATATTTCTAGTAGAATAAATAAATAAAGGGTGAAAGAAGAAAAAGGCTTCCTGCGTAGGAAGGTGAAACAAGCGACTTTTTCGGGGTACTATCCAGGCTGTCTGGTAGTGAAGCAACTTTTGTGCCCCTAAAGTGACTCCGTCGGGATACTGTCTAGGCCTGCTAGCAGTGGAAAAACACTAGAGATGAAAACTCATACTCTAAAAATCATAAACTCGTCATGCACATTACCCATTCTTCTATCAAAACAATTGTGATGTAGTGTATCTTCTATATGTGTTTCGACCAAGTAGGGAAAAGTAAGATGCCATGTATAAAAGGGGTCAAAAGGGGGAACTCAGGGCAATTAATACTTCTTGAAGGTCTAACCCTCAACCAAAAAATTTCCCAAATAAATAAGTTTAAGTTCACCCATTGTGTCAGCCAAGTGTTATCGTTGCTACAACACCCTCCAAAATTTTCACTACATTCAAATTTTGGAGCCTTCTTCATTTTCGTATCAAGTATCCCCTCCTTCGTCAATTGTAGTTTCATGTTGATTTATATGTTATAAGTGTTCTTTAATGTTCTTAAGTTGCATTGCATCGATTAGAACATCTCTTGGTGCATTTCATGGTCACAACATCTTTGTGTTATCAAATGACACTTTTGGGTCGTCATCGCACACACTAAACTAGTAGTACTTGGGGAACATGTAGAAAGTGGCGTTTTGATGTATTTTCAATGTTTATCAATCTTGTCTAAGTTTTCATGATGAGTCAGTGTGTGTCATGCCTGGTTCTATGTCTAAACTCATCATGTTCTCCCCTTGCCTTATCATCCATATTTAGACAAATTTCAATTGCAAAGCAAGCCCATTAAGGCCAAGAGCACACAGCACACTCCAAAGCCTTGATGGGAGATGCTTCAATGTTCAAAATTTCACCTTGTAACCTATTTACAAGTTGGGTTCACTTCCAAAGCATGAATCACATTCCTTGTTCCGAACTGTGTCGTCCAAAATGACTAAGTCTTCCTTGAGCGCACTCCTTCGACTCAAAGAAGTATGCCCTCCTTAAGAGAATTGGTGCACCCTAAAGACCTGAAGCTCAATCCTTCAGCCTTCCCCTATGCACCCTACACCTTCTTGAACTTCTTAAGTGTGTTGGTACACTCCTAAGGCACGCATATCAATCCTTCAACCTTCAGGAGTGCACCTTACGCCCTTCCTGAGATATATTGAGTGCATGAGCACACCTCGAAGGCATGAAGTCTCAACCTTCAGTCTTTTGGAGTACTCCATGTGCCTTTCCTCCCTCCCTTGAGTGCACACTGCACTTGGGAATCCCAAAGCCTTCCCCTTCATCCTTCATACTTGCGACATGCACCCTACCTTGATTAATTTCTTCCCTTGAGGACACGTCGATGCCCCGAAGCTCCTCTTCTTTAGCCCTTCGACCTTTCAAAGTGCACCCATGTGCCCTAAAGCACTTTTGACCCTTTTAAGTGCATCGAAAATGCATAAACATGAAAATATGCATAAACATAGTAGAATAGGATATTTTAACGCTGATAGTTACTCGTCATGATTGATTATAGAAACAGGAATTCCAGGGACCTCATGGCAAGCACACACAAGGAAGATTGGGAAAAGAGGATTAAAAAAGGAAGCACTAAAAGAACCAAGAACACACTTGAGACTTGATGATTGAACCACCCCAAAGACTTTAAGATTGAAGACCCTTGGGAGGATGGAAGCTTTATGATCGGAAGATTAACAAAGAACAAATACAGTTGACAGCCATGTAACCACTAGAGTAGCACCATGTCATCAGTCACTATTAGTCCCTGTTATCAAAGATAGTGACATGTCAAGTCTCATCATATGATGATGTGAAAGTCATGATGTGTCATTATAATCATTTAAAAATATAGATAAGTAGAATCCCAAGAGTAATGTATGAACTAAGAGTCATGGAACTCCAAAAGACATGTAATACCAAAAGTCATATGTAATTCTGAAAGTCATTTGAAGTTCCAAACGTTGTAGAAATTCGAAGTTATAAATAGATCCTCATTCTCATGTAAAGGGATTTTAACATTGGCTTCTCCCATAAGGCATTAAATAGATGGAGTTGGTACTTTTGGGGAGAAAGTAGTGGCTCTAACGCTCCACTATTGTAGCTAGTGGTGTTCATTGCATTTATGTATCTTGGGACTTTTTCTTAATATTGAAGCCTTTTTCAGGCTAGCACATTTTAACACATGGATTGTGAATGTTTCTAATACTATTATTTGAATTTCTATGGTTCATGTTTGTTTTCAAGTACTGGATTAGTTGAATGATTCAGGTTATTTCAATGCTCCTTGTTGGAAATGCGTTATTGTGCTTATAATGGTTGCCACATCCTTGTGAACTATTTCACTTGATGTTAGACGAACTTTCTCGATCACATGTGTCTACATTAGGGTAGTATTATTAATTATCTCTTGAGAGGATCAATTTACTTCTCTTCCCTGCATTAGAAGAACCTGTATACTTCGACAATCAAACATGCACAAGGCATACTAGCTTGCTCATTCAAAAGGATATTTGTGTTTCTCTCTTGTGCTGAAAGATAAATCCAAGGCATATATTTAAGTAAATGACAATCAGGTTGTATTTTGGATGGGACTCCTACACCAAATGGTGTGAGATCTAGTTGGTACCTTATATCGGGGAGATCCCTTGTATGTTGGTGGAGTCCAACACCATCAAAACCCACCTATGATAAAGATATGTATTCTATCGCGTAGGCTTGTTAGAAATGGAAGCATTGCATGTTGGGGAAGGAGACGATCATCCACACAGATCACCAACCTCTTCATTTTATACATACACAAGGGAAGTTGTAGAATGATCACCATCAAAATTAGTCTACATATTTTCAACAATTCCACTTGAACATTAAATACAAAAAGGGCAGCACCAATCATGTTTCAAATTGCTCAGTTGGCCACTAGTTGCAACACTAACTACTATTCTCAACTCTTGTGGCCATGAGACCTCTAGATGGTCGCAACTATACAAAAATGATCTAGGGTTCACCACCACATACAAGATACTAGTGGATGGAAAGCAAGTTCCAAATTTCCACCTCCAGGACGCATTATTATGCTACCTAGGCCACCTTTTTGTTCCTTCAAGTGAGCGTGCCAAGCTAATTTGGGAGGTGCACTATAGTCAGGTCATAAGATACTTTGGTGTGGAGAAAATTGAGGTCGTACTACAAAATTATTTTTGTTGGCCAAAACTCCAACAGGATGTTGGAAAATATATTAGATCTTGCACTGTCTATGCCATCACTAGGCCAACAATCAAGAAGAAATGTATGTACACTCCTCTACCTACTCCCAGGAATCCCTAGGAATTCATCTCCATGGACTATCTATCTAGCCTCTCTTATACCAAGCATGGAAATGACTGTGTATTTGTGGTTGTGGATAGATTTTCTAAGATGGCTATATTGGCAGCCTACAAGAAATGTATCACAAAAAACCCTTCTTTGAACGAGTATGGGTAGACTTTGGGATCCTGCTGACCATTATATTAGATCGAGATAGCAAGTTCCTAAGCACATTTTGGTCGAGCCTTTGGACACTATTGGACATGAAACTCAGAAATTCATCTGAATTCCATCCCCAGATTGATGGTCAGACAGAGGTCATCAATAGGATGATAGTGCACATACTCCACATGTACAACTCCAAGCATCCATGAACCTGGGATGGAGTCTTCCCTATGTGTAGCACAACTATAACATATCTCTTCATAGTTCGATTGGTCGTAGTCCCTTTCAAGTAGGTTTTGGATTTCAGCCATTGTGTTTGATTAATGTTTCCATGCCTCATGCGACTACACAGATAGAATCCACACATGTATAGTCTGAGTTTGATAAAGCAACTAGGTTTATTGAAAATGTTAGGGTCCTATAATAATAGGATTCATAATTTTGAATTGGTTATGGTTAGTCTTGTAATATTGTACATACTTTTGCTTTTTGCAAAATGTTTTCCATATTAAAAAATTAAAAATGTAAAGAGGGTATGTCTTAAAAGAACAATCAAAGGACAAAAAGAAAGAAAAAGATTAAAAAAAAAAAAGTGAAAAATATGAACCCCAAAAAGATATAAAACAGATCATGAAAGTGTGCAAATTCAAATGCCACAATCCATGATGGTCAAATAGCTTAATCTTGACTTATTCATGCTTTAAATTTTATGTTGATAGATAGAGATTGAAGATCTAGCCAAATTGTTTAACCTTGGCAGATCAATAGTTAAGTAGAGAAAAAAAATATCTCATCAGTTTAATCTGAGCCATTGGAAGTTATAAGATTAGAATTAGATATTTTTCTTGTCAAAATAAAGGAAATAAAGGGTCAGCAAGCTCAAATGCACCCAATAAAATGAAGAAAAAATGTTAGGATAAATAAAGAGTAGGTAGAAGAAAGGTTGCAAATGTACAAGGTTGCTGAGTCAAAAGCATATTTATCATGCTTAATCCTATGTTTCATGTGCAGGAGCATTTATGAGAAAGAAAAGATGTTCACAAGTTCGTTTAACTAATTTCCCCTCATTTCACTATGCCCCCACATGCTTATTTTCTAATTTCCCCATTATCCCTTTATCAGTTATAAATCCCCTTTTCCTTTCATTTTGACCCTTGCCCCTTGGTTTCACTCATTTCCCTAGTAATTACCCTTCAAAAATCATCCCCTTACCCAAAACCCCTTTTCCCTAGTGTGAAACCCATTTCCCATTGCCAATATTACCTCCCTCCCTTATTAATTTCCCTATTTTTGTTCAAAAACCCATAAAAACCCCCTTATCCTAAGTTTTTATCCCCCCACATTATCTAATTAATTTCCATGCTTTATATTTCCCCGAAAAACCCTTTTTTAACCCACCAATCCTTGGTATGGTTAAAAAAGCCCACCACATAACCCCTGGTCCCACTTTATTAACTCACTACTTATATTTAATCCCAACCTTATACACTAATTAATTACAATTTGCTGTAATTAAACCTCGGGCTGCACAAATCCCTTCCCTGATTCCCCCTGTGCAGCTTAACCACGTGACAACAGTCCGATCTCCTATCCCCAAATCCAACGGTGCACATCCATATTGTGTGGGTTCACCATCCGCCCGATAACAGCTCGAGAGCACGCGAGATTCGCGGTTTTGCCTAGGCCATGTTCTGCTACGTGGAGGCACCAAGTGAGATTGTTTGCTCACAAAAAATACTTCCTACCCTCCAAAAGCAGTGTGATGGCCCAGAAAACCACCTTCCCACCCAGACCAAAAACCACCCACTATTCATTTATAGTTTCTGCACCAAAATGTGACAGTTACCCTTTAAAAGGCCAGAAAAGCCCCAATTCACTATTTTCGCTCATTTTTCACTGTAACTGCTGCTCAATCCATTCTGTGACACCCTGAACCTCTGCGACCAAATTGACCACTGTCTACCACCTGAAGAAGCTCTGGACACCTAATTCAAGCAACTAGTTGACAATTCAAGCTATCGTAGCCTCTGCATTCACCATTGAACCCAGTTTGTAAGCCAGACCACCAAATTCCAAGTATTCTTGAGAAAAACCAGAATAGCCCTCTTAATTTGAAAATTTGTAGTCCAATTGAAAGCTTAATTAATTGAAATTAATTAATAAATTTGCCTAAATTGAAGAGAAATTTACTTGTATACCCCAAACCATTCTTTTACAAAATGTAACTACCATCCCACTGTTCCAGGGCTTCCAAACCTCACTTCTACAACCACTTCAGGCCTAATTCATATCCATAAACTCAGTCATGGCTTCCCAAACCTCTCTGGACATGAGACCTCTGTCAACCCCTCACCTGGACATCGACCACCTAGCATTAGCAAACAAAGATTTTCAAATAAAGGATACTGCTTCCCCAACTTACCTTCTAAAGCTCCACTGCTGGAGTAAGGACATATTCCTAAACCAGAACAATGGCATCCACCTTTTTGAATCTAATTTACATAAGTATTTGTTCCTAGAAGTACACCCATTCCGTGACATCATCCACTTATATCATGCTTGTTACATTCCTAGCCAAAGGGCTATTATCACCCCTAACCAGCAGTTGTTATTTACCATCATTGCAGAGTCTATTAACCAAATGATGCAAGTCCAACCAAGCCCTAAGGAGACCCCATTGTCTATTGGTGACTTGCTGGACCTATATGTCAAGTTAGACTTGGCCAAAATAGCCCAAATTTTCAAAAATTTCATCATAGAGGAATGTCATACTCCCATAGATAGTCCCCCTTATGCTGCCACCATTTTTTCAGAAAGGGGCAGACAGATTATTACCATGCTCTCTTGCATCTTAAGATATACCACAGATGAGTATATGGATGAGGTTGTCCTGGCCTTCCTATCCATCTTTATCCCAGGCAAGCCTCAATTGTTATTTACAACTATGCTCAGTTCATTGTAGACAAGAAGCATGAACAGTTCACCAAACTACCAACTGAGAGAGTTTTCAAGTATTCTTATGTATTATTTCACATGTTTTTATATTATCAATCAGATAAATTCCATGTCAACATCCAAAAGTTGGAAACCAAAGGAAAGTTGAGGTCAGTTATTTATTGGACAACTTTAATTTAGAAATACTCGATTGCATTCACCTATAAGGACTTCATTGATTCATTTGTCCATCCAGTCATGAACATGCTAACTAGTAGTCCTCAACCTAGAATCAGCCAAGACATCAAAAGGGTGTTGCAGTTGGCCAAGAATAGCAAGGTGGGAGAATGGTATCTGTACCAGAACCACACAGAGATTAGAATTTATGGATGCCAACTTGCCCCTTACAAATTGCCCAAATACCTCCCTATGAGGATATTTGCACTGGAATATTTCAGGCAGATTATCAATTCTGATGAAGTCAACTTCCTAGTAGCTAGGAAGAAAACCTAATTCAAAATGAAAAATCAATTGGACCCCTCCATTTGTAACACCAGGGAAGTTGGACTAGAGGCAGATAAGATTATGCAACAAATGAAGTTCAAAAACAGTTTTATGTGGTAGTATGACCCTCATGGAGTCATAAATAAACTGAGGATCAAGGTCAAGTTGGGACGTTTCATCCACCATCCTAGACCGGATATTAAGAGTTTTTCTAACCAATCAGAATGGTTGTAAAACAATCTAATTGACATGGATAACACAGTAGTGGATGTAGAAAATACACTAGTTGATGTAGAGAAACAAATTGATGAAACTTCTTTCTTACAGGTTCCAGAACTAGGGGAACCAATGAATATTCCTCTTTTTTTACAGACACTAGCGAATGAGGAGAGAAATTCAAAGAGAAACAAGGAGGAGGGTTCCAATTCTGCTATGGAAACCATAGAGGAACACTTTGAGCTCAGGGAAAAGGCCCAAGTTGAATCCTGTAACTGAACAGGAGGACACCGTTGAATTAGTAGAAATAACTGACACTGATACAATGGTGGAAAGAAGAAAAGGTACAATAGATTTAGGAGAAACACAACAGCCCTCAACATCTAACACTCAAATGATTGAGAGACAGCTCAGTGTTGAGGTTTCTTCTTTCACCAAGCCAGCAGATAAAGAAAATGATATCAAGGATAGATGCAAGGAGATCAAGTTGAGAAATGAAAAGTTAAAGGTTGAAACATATGCCCAATACTTCAAGCACACACCAATGAATCAGAGCAGGTTGATGTTAGCTTTTGACATCAAAACAGGAAAAATGTAGGTGTCCTTCATGTAGTCAACTGTCCAGCAGCCAAAGACATCAGCGGACTATAGAAAAACTAACTTCAAGTTGTTGGCCAGGGATGTTCATCCCAATGACCACGCTGAATTCCACAGGTAGGCAAGAGAGATGATTTACTCCACTTTGACAGGAAAGGCCATGGATGCACATAAGCTACAAATCTCCTTGGATAATATTAGAGCCTAATATAAATTGGAAAAGGCCTCCTCACAGGCCAAGGAAAATAGGATCAAGTCATTGGAGGACTTGGTAATTGAGCTGGAACATGATCCTAATGACATCAAGGCTGCTGAGAAATTGATCAAGAAGAAGAATCAAGACATTACAGCTCTCAAAAAACCACTGAAACATCCTCATTCAAAGTACCCAAAAACAAAAGAGGTCCTATAGAGCCAAACACATAAAGAGGAGATGATAAACCTGCTTTTACAATTAAATGATCAATTGAAGGAAACGGAAAAAGAATTAGATAGCTTGATACAGTTAAAGAAAGCTAGTTTGGAGACTGCCCCTACCACTATTATCCCAACAGTTACTACAATTGTACCTTCCACTTTGGCAACATCCTTAGCTCTAATGGCTGCAACATTGCCAGCATCTACATCAGCAACAGGGTCAACAGCAACAGCTCAGCCATGTGATGAGGCTAGAATATTGGTCAAGGTAATGGAAGACATGTCCATTTAGACCACTAGAATGAACAAGATCAAGGAAAAGATAACCAGTCTAGAGACTGACTATAAGCTTGCACAGATTATGCACAAAGAAGAAGTGCAAAAAGCAACCAGGATGAATGAGAGAATAAAAAGCTTGGAGAAGGAATTGACTTTGAAGGAACCCCTTGGCCAGGCTAAGGAACAATTATGGGCCAATATCATTGACTTCGTCAATGATATTTGGCCATCCATTCAAATAATTTTTGAATAGATTGACTTAGTGAAGTAGGCTACAGAAGCCATATAGAGTGTGAAAACAAAATTGGGAGATATGTCAGAGGAAGCAACAAGCATCATTCACTTCCTTAACTCCAAAAATAAGTATGAATTACAGGAGCTGTAGATACCTGATAGGATAGGTACAATATTAGAAGTAAAAATGGTCCTCACCAAGAGAAACTTAATGCTAAACCTGGAGGGTAAGTGCCAAACCATGCAACTGGCTATAGATAGATTCATGGTTAAATTTGAAGTTTTGAGGCAAAAGGGTCTGCCAAATCCCTTAGTAATAAATGATAAATTAATGACACATGAGGACTACAATAGAAGAATTAGAGAAGTGGCCAAAGATTAGTTAAATACTTCATCTATAAAGGGGATTCCAATTGGAAAGGTCCTATACCAAACTTTTGAGAACTTGTTTTACCTCTAGCATGAGGTAAAACACCTTTTTGTGAATAAGCCCACTTTTGCCAAGTACACGTTGGTAGATGAGATTTATAGGAAAATGATAAATATCAAATTACCGGATGCAGAAACATGGGAGAAATTGAATGACTTGTTGTAGAAATACATAGTCAAAATGTAAAAATGTACAGTAAGGGTAAAAGGCATGGTAAAAGGATAATGACATGCCGACCAGATGAAAGAGTAGCAGGTAAAAGTGTATCAATTGAAAGATCAGAGTAAAAAGAGCATTCAACATGAAGACCAATAGCAAAGAAAAGATTAAAAAGCAAAATATTAGAGCTTAAAGACAACACAACCAAATAAACAGGGACAACAAACAGCAATTCAATAGTTGTCTCTATCTTCTTGCATGAAGATATTTCTTTCTCCTAGATTAATTCCCAAGACAGTTTGGGATATTTTGTAAATTCCTTTTGTATAAATACTTCATAATTCAAAGTATTGAGGGTGGACTGCTATACATTTGTAGAGTTATTTTGATCTTAAACCTAAGGGTTATTGTACCAATTTTTCAAGTCAACGGACTAGACCAAGTAATAAAGAGATTGCATTACAGGATTCATGTGTTGAGCTACTACAGTGAAGTATTTTCTTTGTCAAATTTGTTATTTTCTTGTGTTATTTTTCACAAACTTAAATGTTATCTAAAGTTGAATGAATTAACTGGAAATTTATCTCGAAATTTGTTTAAGTACACTTTGTTTTGAACAATTGATCATTTCCATGTTTTCTTCTGATATCCAGATCTGAGAATCCTTAATTACTCTCCCATCCTGGTTGACCTCTCTCATTTTCTTCATAATCCAGCCTAAGGAACCCTTAATTTCTCCTTAGATCCATTTGAAAACCACTTCACCATCCAACTTTGAGATCTAAAGTAACTCTGTTATCTTGCCCTGTAGACACTATTTTTATAACTTGATCCAGTATTGTTTGCTTGACATTTGACCCCACAGCCCAATGGTAAAAGACATCCCTCTTTTCATCTAAGTAACTGATCCCAGCACCAAATCAAAATCAAAACCCAAGTACAATCATAACTAGCCTAAAATAAAATAACTAAAAAAAGTTAAATCATAAAGAGAGAGCCCTCTCTGAGAATTAGGAAGGCTAGATCCTAATCTCCAAAGTAGGTTTGTGGTTACCTATAATCATTTCTTTCTAATCAACTCTAGAGAAATATTGGAGTGATAACATATTGGTGACCATAATGGGGACTTTGACCCTCAGTGTAATAAAATTATAAGGAAACCTTAAATTTCATCTTTTGCCCCTTAAGGTCATTTTTAAGAAGTTGGTGTTAAAAAGTTTCCAAAAAAAAAAATTAAAAATTAAAATTCTGGCTCCCAAAAAGATTCACTATACCAGGGCAAATCTAGATCCAAACCTTGCTACAATAGTTGATGACCCTCACAAAATTTTAAGAAAACGAAAAAAGGTAGAAACTCAGGCAAGTAGTAGCCAGTTAGCTAAAGCAAATTCACTCCCCAAGAGTTATCAACTTTAGAGGAAATTCCATTTGATTTGTCATTTGACCTCTCATTCTTTAGAACTAAATCAGGAAATGCAATTCATGAAATTGTGTTAGAACCTAATTTTATTCAATTCATTGAGTCGCCTATACATCCAGATTTAGATAAATTTGTATTGGATACTTTTGACAAGCTAGAAGCTTTAACCTCTACCTTGATAAGCCATATAGATGATGCCTACCTTCAACAATCAATTGAATTAGCTACCCTCACTACTGCGACCTCTAAAATTTCTGCACAATCTTCAAATATTGTAATTACACCTTCATTTACTACCACCTTAGCTATAATATCAACCATAGTTCATTCCCCTAAACCATTTGTTCATCAGCTTCCTATCCCACCAAACTCATCACCCTCATCTAGTTCATCTCCATCCATTTCAAGCCCTTCCTCAAGCACCAGCACTTTCCCCCCTAGTCAAGCCAAAATCTCAGCCATGGTAGACAGATATGCATCTTTGGTTTTACTAGAATAGCTCCATGCCATGCCCCAAGATTACCAAAGAAAAATATTTTTGTTTGATGCTACTAGTCAATATACTGCCCAATAGAATGTGAACAAAATGACTAACTATTTTGAGTTGCATGAGATTGATGAATCTGATGTCCAAATGAGGTTGTTTGCCCAAACATTAACTAGGGATGTTAAGAAATGGTTCAAAGGTTTACCTGCTAATCATATTGCAAACTTAGATATTTTTCGTAGATTGTTTATTGATAGATGGGACAAAAAGAAAAACCCTCTGCAAATACTTTCTGAATATGATAACATTAGAAGAGCTCCTAATGAGTCAGTTCAGGATTATTGTACTAGGTTCAATAACATCTACAATGCAATCCCTGCTAACATTAAGCCTCCACCAAACCTAGCATTGATTAAATTCCCTGATGGTTTTGACATTGACATGTCATACCAATTAAGGGAAAGAAACTCTGAAACATTGGAACAAATGCAAAGTAATGTTGTTAGTGTAGAAGCCAATTTATTAGCTATGAAAGCTGGGATGAGAAATGAAAAAAGAATTGTTATTAAAGAGGGAACCTCCACATCTTATGGTAAAATAGATAGTTTAGCAAAGAGTGTTGAAAGAATAATGGATATATTAGAAAACACGGAAAGAAAAAATCAGTGGGAGAATCAACAGCCACCCCAATAAGAAACCCCAACTTCAGGAAGAATCCTAACACTAGAAAGAATGTTATACCAGATCAGCAAATTAGACCATCCTTCCAAGAAAACTATGCTGAGGGTTCACAAAACCATGAAGAAGAGGATGACACCTAGATAAACTTATTAGGGATCAAAAAATGAAGATGTTGTTTTTCTTACTCGAGAAGAACAGGAATTGTACATGCTGCAATACTTTCAATTAGAATCAGGAGAGTCCTTTGACTTTAAACAGGGCTATGAATCTGCCATATATGAGGTTCACAAACAGTATAGCCTAATAAGTAAAAATAATAATGAAGTTCCCACTAAGAGATCAATCCAAACCCAAACTAAAAAGATAACAGAAGCTCTTGTGACCAAAATCCTACAAATCCTCCCTAGGGGAACTCAGGAGACTTCCAGCCCAAAAATTGTAGATATAACTTCATCTGAAACTCAAATTGAAATTGTTACTCAAATCATTCCAAATAACAGAATTCAAAACAAACCTGTTGAAACACAGACCGAAGTGCCTAGTACAGAAAAAGAAGATAAAAACACACAGACCACATTTGCTAAGGAATATTTCCTTTAGTCAAACAAAAATCAATTGCCATTTAACATTAAGACTGAGATAGCAAAATTGAAAATATCGATCCCTTTGACTGAGCTAGTGAAAAATGAATCCTATAGATCAAAGATCACTGAAACATTGAATATAGGTGAAGGGGAGGATGTTGTGAATTTGAATGATGATCAGCCTGAGTTATTGTTTGGCCCTGAAGTAAATGATACAAATCAACAAGGGGGTATCCCTCCTTTCTACATTAGCTTGAACATTCATGACATTACATAATGCTATGCTATACTCAGGGGCATCCCATAACTTAATGCCAAAAGCTATCATGGAGAGACTAAACTTAGATATCACCAGACCATACAAGGACCTCTCTTCCTTTGACTCTAGCTAAGTTAAATGCCTTGGCCTGATCAAGGATTTGTGTGTAACTCTAGTTCAGTGACCAGCAAAGAGTATTGTCATGGACATAGTAGTTGCTAACATCCCACCCAAATATGGAATGTTGTTATCTCACTCATGGGGAGAAAAATTGCAGGGATCTTTACAGTTAGATATGTCATATGCCACCATCTCTGTTTTTGGTCAACAAAGAAAACTCTATAGAGATACCTTGATGAAATACATGGTGAGTAGTGTAGAAAAACCACAGAATTTCCCTATATACTCCATCCATTCTAATATGGACTCTTTCATATTGTATAATTCAGACCATGAAAAAAAGGAAATCACAACTGTAGAAGAAAAATACAAAACACCTGATAGTGAAAACATCTTTCATGAGTCTCTATGGAATTTGGATTTTGATGGATCTATGAATAGATTAGGAGCAGGTGCAGGAGTGTGGATTCACAACATGGAAAATAATCATTCTGAAGGTCATGCATTTAGATTAAACTTTAAATGCACAAATAACATGGAAAAAATGAAGCTCTAATCTTAGGACTACAAATGGTTGGAAAACTTGAAGCCAAGAGAGTTCCTATAATGGGAGACTCAGAATTGATTATTAAACAAATCAAAGGTGAACACTCTGTAAATAATCCCAGACTGAGCCAATATAGAGAGAGTGTCCTAGATTTAATCAAGGACCTTCTGGAAACCGACTTTGCTACCATTCCTAGAAAACAGAATATGCAAGTGCACAGTCTAGCCGCTTTTGGTAGTACCTGCAAATTGCCTTTTCAGCCCAACCACCAGTACACTGCAGAAGTGAGACATAGGCCTATCATACTTGACAATTTGAAATATTGGCAGATTTTCTCACAAGATTCTGAAATTTATGATTTCATGTGGGATAGAAGTAAATGTTTTATATATAGGTAAACCCACTAATTTCACTAAAGTAGAAATAGATAACTTAGAAAATGTATAAATAGAAGAAATAATGAATGATGATCCTAAAATTCTAAACCTTAAAAATAATTTTTTGCCTAAAGGATTAGTCCCCTTAGAATATTTTTTTGATTCAAATGATGTAGCTAGGAAACCAAAAATGGAGCCTTTAAGGGTAGATATAGAAGAATGTAACATAAGAACTGAAGAAATACCTAAGTTCATTAAAATATCAAAAGCCTTACCTCCAGATGAAAAGGTTAAATATCTAGATCTGTTCAAAGAATTTCAAGATGTCTTTGCCTGAGTTATGAAGACCTAAAGTCTTATGACACCAACATAATTCAACACAAGATACCTATCAAAGAAGAACATAAAACTTTTAAATAGAAACTTAGGATAATTAATCTAGTTCTTATGCCATCAATTGAAAAGGAAGTCAAAAGGATGTATGATACCCAAATCATAACTCCCATTAGATATTTAGATTGGGTCTCAAGCTTAGTCACTACTAGGAAGAAAATAGGAGAAAAAGTCTCATCGAAAAATAACTATCCTCTCCAAAAAATGGACCATATTCTTTAGAGGGTAGTAGGTTCATCCATAATTTCATTGCTTGATGGATTTTCTAGATACAACCAAATCTTAGTTCAACTAGAGGACCAAGCAAAAACTGCATTTACTACTCCTTGGGGTACTTTCATGTATTTGAAAATGCCTTTTGGATTAATGAATGCAAGAGCAACATTTCAAAGAGCTATGGATATAGCTTTTGCCAAAGAAATCCATGACTTCCTAGTTGTTTACCAAGATGACATCACAGTCTTTTCCAAATCTGATAATGAACATCTAGATCACATGAGAAGAGTTTTCATTAAATGCAGAAAATTTGGTATTTCAGTAAATCCCAAAAAAACACCCTTTGGTCTAGAAGAAGGTAAACTCTTGGGACATATAATATCCAAATATGGAATTAGAATAGATCCTGCTAGAATAGAGGCAATATTGACCATCACCCATCCTAGAAACATCAAAGAATTACAATCTTTTTAGGTAAAATAAATTTTCTTAGGAGATTCATTTCAAATTTAGTTGAATTAATTAGAGAACTAAATAACATGTTAAGGAAAGATTCAACACTTAAATGGATAGTGGAGGCTGAATAGTCTTTTGAGGCCATCAAACAAGCCCTTACCAAAACTCCAGTCCTCATAAGTCTTGACTTCCAAAAAGATTTTATAATTTTTTCTTTTGCTTCAGAACATAATATTGCAGCAGTCTTGTTGCAAAAGAATGATCAGGGATATGAATAGCCCATTGCATTTTTCAGTAAATCTTTAAGAGATGCAATAATAAAGTACAACATAATGGAAAAACAAGCATTAGCTTTAGTGAAAGCTATTAAAGATTTCAGAGTATACATCTTGTATTCACACATCATTGCTTATGTTCCAAATTCAGTAATAAAGTACATTTTGACACAAAATGGGCGTGAAGGAAAAAGAGGCAAATGGATTGCCACTATTTTGGAATATGACATAGAAATAAAGCCTACAAAACTTATCAAAGGCCAAGGTCTAGCCAAACTCATGGCTGAATCGAACTGTCAGACCTTAGATATAAATTTCGTTGGTGCCCTAGATGATCAAGAAGAGATGGTGACTCCACAAATCAGTGAACCTTTTACAGATTCACCTTGGTATGCATATATTATATTTTTCTTACTAAACTTACAAGCTCCTCCTGGTTTATCTAAAGCTAAAGCTAGATTTTTGAAAATGAAATCAATGAGGTATTGTATCATAGATAATGTTTTATTTTGGAAAGATAATGGTGGCATTCTATTAAATTGTTTACTAAAAGATGAAGCTGATAAAATTATGCAAGAATTTCATTGAGGAGATTGTGGGGGACACTTTTATTGGAAAACAACTGCTGACAAGATTCTAAGGGTTGGTTTTTATTGGCCCACTCTTTTTGCAGATGTCAAGAAACATGTGACCTCCTATCATAAGTGCCAAATATTTGAGGGAAAGAAGAAGCTTTTACCTTTACCTCTCAAACCCATATCCACAGAAATGTCATTTCAACAATGAGCTTTAGACTTCATTGGGTAAATTCACCTAGTCTCCTCAACCTAACATAAATGGATTTTGGTAGCCACTGATTACTTCACCAAATGGATAGAAGCCATCCCTTATAGACTAGCAACAAACATTGTCATTATCTCATTCCTTGAAAGCAATATCCTGTCAAGATTTGGATGCCCCCAAAAGCTCATTACTGATAATGCATCTACTTTTAAATCCAAGAAAATGGTATACTTTTGTAACAGATATCATATTACCCTTGGCCATTCCACTGCCTATTATCCTCAAGGTAATGGACTTTCAGAGTCCTCAAACAAAAGCCTTTTCAATATCATTAAGAAACTACTGGAATACAACAAGAATACATGGAATAAAAAGTTTGTCAATGCCTTATGGGAAGACAGACTAACTACTAAAATTCCATTGGTACATCTCCTTATCAGTTAGTATATGGAATGGATGTTGTTTTTCCATCCTCTTTAGGAGTTCTAGTGATTAATATCATCCAAGAGTTGCAGGTAGAATCGAATGATATCTAAAGGAGAATAAATCAGACAATACACTTGCAGCAAACCAGAGAAGAAGTCTATGTTAAATCACAAGCAATCCAGGATAAAATCAAAAAGATTTTTGACAAAAAGACCAAAGATGATGATTTTTACATAGGTGAAAAAGTACTTAAATGGGATTCTAGAAGAGAAGATAAGGGCAAACATGGAAAAATTGATTTTTTATGGCAAGGCCCTTATGTCATTTATGGTTACAGAGGTAACAATACATTTTTCTTGAGAGAATTAGATGGAATAGATCTACCAGGAGGACCTGTCAATGGTAGAATATTGAAGCATTGCTTAACCATAGATTAATAGTAGTTCACTTTAATTTACTCATTGTATATAACATTGCAGAGTTTATATTGGATTGGATGGTAATCTTTTGAAGTTGAAGCGCGGAGAGAAGACCCTAATCTTTGAAGGGTTCACCATCATAAGTATGAATAAAGCAGAATCATAGAAGAGCAGTTTACAAGTTAACTACAACCATGGTTTCAAAGGCTACTGATCTTTAAGTTCTTGACATTTCACTAGGAAATCCCATCCCCATGTGGAGCTACTATTAGGGTCCTATAATAATAGGATTCATAATTTTGAATTGGTTATGGTTAGTCTTGTAATATTGTACATACTTTTGCTTTCTACAAAATGTTTTCCATATTAAACAATTAAAAAATGTAAAGGCAGTATGTCTTAAAAGAATAATCAAAGGACAAAAAGAAATAAAAAGATAAAAAAAGTTAAAAATATTAACCCCGAAAAGAAATAAAACGGATCATGAAAGTGTGCAAATTCAAATGCCACAATCCGTGATGGTCAAATAGCTTAATCTTGACTTATTCATGCTTTAAATTTTATGTTGATAGAAAGAGATTGAAGATCTAGACAAACTGTTTGACCTTGGCAGATCAGTAGTTAGGTAGAGAATACAAATGAGCTCATCAATTTAATCTGAGGCATTGGAAGTTTTTTTTTCCAAGAAAAAAAAATGAACTTTTTATTACTAGAAAAAGTTACATATACATTCTACGACTTTCGTTGTTGTAAGCCTGCAAAATACTGTTCAGAAACTGAGCTTGGCCTCTTCATAAGAGGAGATAACAGTCCATATTTTTAAAAAACGCAGCCATGCTTTCTCCTGTTTGATAATTGGAATCAACATCATTCTTCTTTTTCCAGGCTTCCTCTATCAAGGAAAACAGCCGTAGATGAAAAATATTGCATGAAAGACAAACAAGAACAAGTACATTTTTCTTATTTCAGCTATGTTCATAAAAACAAAAACAGTGATGTCAGATCAACCATGTGCCATGATTATACATTTCGGGCATAAGGCGGCTAGTCTGAGAAATGGTCTTCCCCGTTGATTTCTTCCACTATTCTCCAGCTGCCCAGACCTTATTGAAGACCATCTTTAGAAAGCTTGTCTGCCATGTCATTTCGTTCCCTGTATATATGATGAATGGAAAAAGAATTAAAAGATAATTTCAGGAGCTGAATTTCTTCTAAAAGAGGATGCAAAATATAATTATGATAGCTGCTTTGACCATTTATCCATTTGATGACATTTAATGAATCCCCAAAAATCTGAACTGTGAGGGTGTTTCTGTGAATCAGCCAGTATAAAAGTAGCTTGAGAGCAGATAGTTCTGCATAGTTGTTGGATCCACTTCCCAAACCTATGGAAGCTTTTAGAGAGTGACTTTTGTTTATGTGGATGACTATGCCTGCTCCAGTTTTATTATTTTGGGAGGCTCCATCAAAGTAAGCCCAAGGCACTCCATCCTTAATTTGTTCTTCTTCAACCTTTCAGGGCTCCTTTTCTTCCTATGAGTCCGAGATATTTGTGTAGATAGATGAACATTGAACAGCAATTGATTCCGCAAATGTTTCCTGCTCCTGGAAAATGCTTATATTCCTTCCAATCCAAATGCCCCAGCAAATGATAGGAGGCAGATTCCTTAGCTTCCTAACTGAGATTTGGTGCCACCACTTGTGCCAGACTTCGGCCATATGGTTCCCTTCCCAGGATATTTACAGTTGAATATACTTAGCCACCTCCAACCATACTTTTTTGACTATAGGACAGCCAATGAACAAATGTGCCATGGTCTCTAAATCATTTTTGCATAATGGAAATCTTCCCAACCCTTGTTTAAATCTGGCTTGCAGAATGTCCCATGTAAGGACTTTCCTTTTCAAAATACACCAGAAAGACAGTTTTGCTTTAGCAGGGCACTTTAGCTTCCATATCGATTTCACCCACCAATCCGGGTCTTCCCAACCTTTTTTGGTCATGAGAAACTTATATCCAAATTTTGGAGAATAACTACCAGATTCAGCGTAGGCCCATACCAGCTGATCTGGTTTATCCTTGAGCCTTACATTTGATCTAGAAAGTTCTTGCATGTAGACCTCCCAATCATTCCACCATCGGGGGTGAATGTCCAATTCCTCTCCTGATTTCCAAGCTTGTCCCCATGTGGTTGAGAATCCTATTTTCTCCACCTGATTTAAATACAAAAATCCTTTGGAGGCAAGGTGTCTAATCATGTCAGGGGGTAAAGCATAATTCTCGTTACAACCCACCCAAGGGTCCCTTCCAATGTGGATGTTTTCACCATTTCCAATCTGCCAAGACAAACCTTGTTCAATAAGTTTAAAGGCGTCGATAGTATCTTTCCATATTATCGACACATTCTTTCCTTTCTTTTCTGGGTTTCTAATCCAGTCTTCAAGGGGGGTGGGATCAATGTATTTCTGCTTTACTACTTTTGTCCATAGGTTTTCCAGTTTGATGATTCTCCACCCTGATTTTGCTGCCAAAGTGGTTCCAAAGGCAATAATATCTTTAATTCCCCATCCTTCCCATTCTTTTGGTCTTTCCACCTTGAGCCATTGGAAGTTATAAGGTTATAATTAGATAGTTTGCTTGTCAAAAGAGAAGGAAATAAAGGGTCAGCAATCTCAAATGCACCCAATAAAATGAAGAAAAAATGCTAGGATAAATAAAGGATAGCTAGAAGAAAGGTTAAAAATGTACAAGGTTACTGGTCAAAAGCAAATTTATCGTTCTTAATCATATGTTTGATGTGCAGGAGCATTTATGAGAAATAAAAAAATTTCACAAGCTAGTTTAACTAATTTCCCCTCATTTCACTATGCCCCCACATGCTTATTTGCTAATTTCCCCATTATCCCTTTATCAGTTATAAATCCCCTTTTCCTTTCATTTTGACCCTTTCCCCTTAGTTTCACACATTTCCCTAGTAATTACCCTTCAAAAATCATCCCCTTACCCAAAACCCCTTTTCCCTAGTGTGAAAACCATTTCCCATTGCCAATATTACATTCCCCCCTTATTAATTTCTCTATACCCCTTCAAAAACCCATAAAAACCCCCTTATCCTAAGTTTTAATCCCCCTGCATTATCTAATTAATTTCCATGCTTTATATTTCCCCGACAAACCCTTTTTTAACCCACCAAACCTTGGTATGGTTAAAAAACCCCACCACATAACCCCTGGTCCCACTTTATTAACCCGCTGCTTATATTTAATCCCGACCTTATACACTAATTAATTTCAATTTGTTGTAATTAAACCCCTAGCCCCGCAAATCCCTTCCCTAATTCCCTCCATGCAGCTTAACCACGCAACAGCCATCTGATCTCTTGTCCCCAAATCTGACAGTGTGCATCCATATCGTGTGGGTTCCCCATCTGCCCGATAACAGCCCGAGAGAACACGAGATTCGTAGTTTTGCCTGGGCCATGTTCTTCTATGTGGTAGCACCAGGTGAGATCGCGTGCTCGCGGAAAATACCACTTGCCCTCTAAAAGTGGTGCAATTGCCTAGAAAACCAACCCCTGCCCAGACCAAAAACCGCCCACTGTTCATTTATAGCTTCCACGCCAAAATGTGACCGTTACCCTTTAAGAGGCCGAAAAAGCCCCAATTCACTCTTTTCGCTCATTTTTCACTGTAACTACTGCTCAAGCCATTCTGCAACACCCTGAACCTCTACAACCAAATTGATGACCGTATGCCACATGAAGAAGCTCCAGACACCTAATTCAAGCAAAAAGTTGACAATTCAAGCTACTGTACCCTCTGCATTCACCATTGAACCCAGTTTGCAAGCTAGACTGCCAAATTCTAGGTATTCTTAAGAAAAACCGGAACGGCCCTCTCAATTTGAAAACGTACAGTCCAATTGAAAGCTTAATTAACTAAAATTAATTAATAAATTTGCCTAAATTGAAGAGAAATTTATTTGTATACCCCAAACCCTTCTTGTACATACTGTAACTACCATCCCACTATTCTAGGGCTTCCAAACCTCACTTCTAAGCCCACTACAAGCCTAATTCATTGTTACACAGTAATTTGTCACCGTCCTTGTTACCCCTCTCCCGCATCTTGGAGGACTCATTCTGGGACCTATGAGAAGTGACATGACCTGCAAACACTTGCATTACATTCCCCTGAACATGAACTTCATTTGCCCTGAAGACATCTCCTGCTAAAAACCCCTAAAAATAGCCCTTTTTCCATTGGCGCAGTTCCATAGTGCAGCCCTCACACCAATGGGGGAAATCCTCCAAAGAGGGCGCGCCAGTTGGCGCTCTGTCATAGAGTCGCACTCATGCCAACCATAATCAGTGGTGTTTTTTAACAAACAAACAGCGAAAGATTCATCCTAACAAATTCCTGGACTGAATATATCTTGAGTTGGGTGGTTTGGCTTCGAATTTCCATAGATAGGAAGTGGTTTGCCACCTCTCATGGAAGCTTCTTTAGTGATAAAGTCAATCCCATGATTATTGTGGATGATCCCAACTCCCCTCCCTCCATCTATAAAAGCTTGTCCATTTTCCTTGGCAAGCTAGTTCCAGAGTTCCAGAGATTTAGAATTGTCAAGTTTCCAAGAGCTTCATGCTGCAAGAGCCTTCTTCATTCCCATAAGGCCAAACGTAAAGTAAGGAGATTCTTGTCTAATAACCAAGGAGAGAGAGGTTTGTTCCTATTCCCAACAAAGCTTTGCAAGACATGTGCTGCTGACTACCCAGCCAAAGGAGGATCTAATGTCAGAACTATGGTTGTATTCTTCTTTGATTATTATCAATAGACGACTATTGTTATGGTTCCACTCTTAGTGTTCTTTGTAATGATGATGAGTTATATCCTTTCTGACTGATATATAGTTGCATATGTTGGATTGTATGCTTGTGTTTGTGTCATTTCTTGTATGTGCAGGTGTCCATTCACGGGGATCGTGGGGATCGTGATCTGCCGAGGCAAAGGAATGGGAGCACCACCTCTTCTACAAGCACTAACGTTGGAATCTAGGTAGGCCTTCATCACTGGTCTTTAATTTGCAATTAGGAACTTGCACTATAGCGTTGTATGATTGTTGTTAAACCTAGTCTGGGCTAGTAGGGATCACCTCTGTCCGCAGAGGGGATTTACCTCCTCAACAATTTGGCGACTCCGTTGGGGAGCTTGTCTTGTCTTTTTGGTTGTTTCTTGGTTTTTACCTGCTTGGTTAGCCTTCTGGGTTGAGTTCTTTTGTTGTTTCTTGCCTCTTGGTTTACCTGGTTATTGTTGGCCTAGATTTGGATTGCTTGTTTTTTATTTTTGCATAGAAAACTTGGCTGGCGCGCTTTTATAGCATCACAGTCGCGCCGATTGGCGCCAGTTGCTAATATACAACACGCGCCAATCCTTAAAAGGCACTAGTTTCAGCCTGACAGTCACGCCAGGCCTGGGAACTGTTAAAGTTTGCTTGGTTTTAAGCCTTCTGAGCTTGGTCTTTGTTTTTGGATACATTTTCTCGACTACTTGAGTGTGTTGGAGTCTTGTTTGACTGGTTTTGAGTCTCTTTTTTGAGAAATTCTTAATTTTATTTCCTTTGGTCATTACTTGGAGGTTTGTCTCTGTCTTTTCACAATTTTGTATGAGTGTTAATTGCCTTTGAGTGTTTATTTTTTGATCTTTGGAACTCTCACCCAATTTTCTTGATTTTCACTTGATTGGTTCTTAGATTACATTAGAATCATCTTGTGTTTGAGAATTCTCTTGCATAAATCACACTTGCATAATTAGAATTCTCGTTTTCAGAATATGAATGAAAAATTGGCAAGATTACATTTGCATACTTTCAAGTGAATTTTGCATAAATTTACAATTGCATAGTTACATTCTGAAAAATCAATCATAGATTTAGATCAGTTTTCTTTGATTTGAATTTACATATTTTTATGCTTGTTTTAAACACACAAAAATAAAAATAAAAATTGTTTTGGAATTGATTTGCATTAGTTTTTCTTGATGAAATTAGTGCATTAGAGAATTTTTTATATTTTTTCTTAGTGATCAATTTTTTGCATTGTTGGAAGTGAAGGGAAACTCTCTCCTTACTTTAGTTAGCATTCATCGAATGAAATGATATATTGTGGCATATAGTTTGCATTTAGGAAATTTTGATACATTACATATGGTAAGGCCTGAAAACTAAAACATAATACAAGATCAACTTTAAAATGAACTGAATGAATCTAGCAATGCATTGGAACATAACGGACACTATTTAGAGGTCTAGGCTAGAGACGTGCTCCAGTATCGTTAAACCTAGTCACTTTTGTTTCCACTCAAGGTTGGGTGAATCCTCCTTCTATGACTCAATAGTGGTCTAGTACGGAATTGTGCTCCCACGTACCATTGATTATATGGGGAGACCCCACTAGGTTATCATCCTTTATCCATAGGAAGCCATGTCTGCCGCCTTACAACCCGTAATGCACTGAACACAGCATTCGGGAAGATTGACTGTCGTAGGGAAAGTCCTTGGTTTTCATACAATTGCCAAGGTGTCTATGCAGTTTTACGGATTGTCTGGTAAACCTTTTGCCTAGTTCCCCAGAGTAGTCACTTTTGATCTTTTTCGGACTCCCTAAAAGAAAAGGCTCATCTGAGCACTTGTCACTTCAGGCTCATTAAACATTCGAAGGCGACTAGAGTCATCTTTTTGCCCTTTTCTCGACTCTTTAAAGATGAAAAGGTCAAGTTATGTCCTTGTGTCTTAAAATTTATTCGCCTGCGATCACACACCCTGTTAGATTTTGTTTGTTGGCCGTTTGATTGTGTGCCTTGACTCTTTTGGGCCCCATGTGCGATTTTTAGTTTTGATGGCAACTTTTCCAGAGTTCACGAACCCAGGAATCCCCTCTGAAGGGAATCGTAGTCATTTTCCTCCTTTTGGGAATGTTGGTGCTCCTTACATGGAAATGTTGTCCCTTCCTAGGTTAACTGTTGGGTTGCCTATTTGGTTGTTCTCAACCTCTCTGGTCCCTAATGTCTCAACTACTGGTCAATCAGTTCCTCCACCCGAACAACATCATGTTGATTCCAAGGTGGACCTCTCCCCTTCTTCGCCTGTTTCTACATCTTCATCTTCTACTTCGCCTGGTGAAATTCTGGATTCAAGTAACCAGGTGGCTAAGAAGAAGAAGAAGAAGACGAAGAAGAAGTCGCCTAAGTGAGAGGCTAAAAGTGCAGCTACTGCCCCAAGTACATCCCAGGTCGGAACACCTTCTGCCCTTCCGCGGAAAGTTACGTTTCCTTGTAAATTGTGCAAGGATGACCATCTTCTTCGTGATTGTCCTGGCATTTCTAGGATCTTAGAAGTATGGTCTCACGATCCGACCTGCCCCTCATCGTCCTCTGAAGCTCATGGCGATGCTACCCTATCAGCTGGCAATGGTAAGAAGAACGGGAAGATTCGATTCCCTGTAGGCTATGTGAAGGCAATCGTCTCCTTCACCTTTGTCTGCTCATGGATAAAGCTTCCACTGTTTTGGAAAGTCTTACAGCTTCTTCACCCTAGCTCCCTATTAGTTATCAGAGGCTCTCTTCAAACCCTCTCCCTGTTGAAAAAGAGATTGACTTAGATTCTTCTCTTGTCCATCCTCCTCTTTCCGAACCTGGCTGTGCTAAGCCTGTTCCAGACCAACCATTGGTCGGAAAGAGTGTTGAATCAGGTTCACCGCTCGTCGATCACTCTGTTTCGGAAGAGCATCATGCTCATGTTCTTCTCGACTCATCAGATTCTCTTGAGTCTAAAAATGACTCTTCTATCCCAGCTAATCCCGAGAGTCCTTCTTCAGAGCAGGGGGGCAATCATACGATTCCCCCACCAAGTAGTTCAGTTGTTTCCTTCGACTGGAGTCATTTGACCGCTTTTTTCCTTCCATCCCATGTGCTTTTCCAGATTACAGTACATGCCTGTGATAAGGCAGTACCTGGCACTGTTTTGGATGAGGGTGCATCTGCCAATGTTATGCCTTCCACTACCTGGCAAGCTTTGGGCTCCCCACAGCTTGTGTCGGTCGCAAAGAATCTGTTAGCGTTTGACGGAGGAACCATTCAACCATTAGGGATCCTTCCAAAGTTCCCTTTTACTTTGGGAGGTAAAACCGTCTATATAGATGTATTGGTTAACCAAGGTGCTTTAGATTTCAGTCTTCTCCTTGGCTGTGACTATGTTTATGCCATGGTGGCCCTTGTCTCTTCACTCTTCCATGTGGTTTGCTTTCCACATGACTAAAGGATTGTGACTATCGATCAATTATTGTTCTTTAGTCCCCCGGTGCCTCCTGCGCAGTTGTCATCTCCTCTTGGTTTTTATCCACTGGTTGTATCTGCCCCACCGCAAGTCAACTATGTGGCTACTTATCACGTGCCTGTATCCAGTGATGTCGTCGTCGTGCATATTGTCCTGAAGGCATTGCGTCCTGACTTCCAAGATGTGATCCTTCCACCGGGAGTGGCACTCTTGGAAGCGACGGATTCTTGTTCATTATGATGAAGTTCGTTCGGAGCATAGCTCGCTTTCCTATGTCAAGCTCCTTAAAAAATGAAACTGGGTCTGGTCGAGCATAGTTCCTGATCTTGTTCAAGCTCATTAAAAAATGAAACAGGGTTATAGGGATAGTTCTTTACTGTGTCAACCTCATTAAAAAATGAAACAACTCCCTTTCCAAATTGAGTCTTTTGATTAAGATCTTGTAAAATACAAGTCGAGTCTTTCCAAGATCTCGAAAGTGAACCTTCATTCCATCCACTTTGTTGAATGCAATTAAGCTTGGGGGGCATCTACCTCATTTTGTGTCATTATGCTGGGGGCATGGAAACTTATAACAATCATAGTTTTTCATTTCAAGCTTGTGCAAACATGAAACAGAATCCAAGCAGAGTTCTCCATGGTTCAAGCTTGTGTAAAAATGAACCCATACCCATTGTACATCTTGTGATTTCTATCTTTATCCGCTAAATTCTGCTAGTTGAGCCTTGGTTGTTTCATTCCATTGCCACCATCTCTTTGGCCCATCATACGCATTCACTTGGTTTTCTTTCCTTTCCTGAGGAACCGCAGCAATGAGTGGTTTTATTAGCCAGCCTCTTGACCATTACATGTTTTGAGTGGGTCCACCATTGCCAGAACCAGTTGCTACCCTTTATACCACTCGTTCCCCTAGGATGAGTCACCTTTAAGCTCTTTTCTAACTCATAAAATATGAAAAGGTTGTCGAGTATTTTTTCCCTTCTTGACTCGTTAAAGAGAATAAAAATGGAGGTCTGCTTTTAGCTCTTTTCTGACCGTTTAAAGATGAAAATATTTCCGATTTATTCCTCTTGACTCGCTAAATGTAAATGAGAGGCGGTCGTCTTTAAACTCTTTTCCGACTGTGTAAATACGAAAAGATTTTCGGGCCCTTGTCGTTTTAGGCTCGTTAACGGTTACGAAACAACGTGGTTTCGATTGCTTTTTTACTTTTTCAGGTCGAGATCACTAATCATGAAAAGTACTCCTCGATCGTAATGGTCAGGCGGTTCTTTCGAGCATTGTTTTATACTTTTTCGGGCTCGAGAGACACAACTTTACGAAAAAGGACACCTTGGAGTTTACTTTTCTGCTGTCTTTTCAAACTTTCTAAACATGAAAAGATGTCAAGTTCTTCCTTTGTCAGACTCGTTAAAACTTGATGACATTGGATTCCGTCGAAATGATTCTTTACAAGCATATGTTATCCCCGTCAAGCTTGTTCATAAAAATAACTGGGGTACTCGCCAGAAATGGTGGGGAAAATGGAACCAAAATCATTATCGTGTCAGCAGTATGTCACTCTTGAACATGGCACTTATCTGCATTTGTGTCTGGGTGGGGACATCTCATCTCCTTTTTCACTTGCTTCCGTGGTTTTGGGCGATCCTGTTTGACCTCTCCTCTGCTTGTTGCCTTGTCACCATGACCTTTGATCATTTGATGTCAAATACTGCCAAGTCCACTGTCATGCCGCCGACATGTTCAAGAGAAGTTGACCTCTGCGAAATAATCAACCTCCCTCTGATAACTCACATAATCCTAATTCACAAACAATATTATCCTCCTCTCTCTCGTGTCGATGACGTGGGAAACACTATGGCCTACCTTCGATCAAGGTCGCTTCCTGTCAACTTCAGCTCATTATCCAGGAAGTTGACCTAGAGACTCCCTTCAGGTGCCTTGGAGCCTAAATGCCTCAATGGCAGGTTCTTCGTGTTCAACGCGAGGTTTTCATCATTGGCCTCCGATCGAATGATTCTACGGGTTTTCGACGCCAGCTCACTGATTCGCACGTCGTAGATTGTACCTATAGTACCTTGAGGGCCATTGTCATTATTGGTGGTGCCTCTCACATCTGTTAACAGTTTCCATCATTGGCTGGTAATCAGACGATGTTCCTGCATGTTCGACTTCGACTCCTATATTCGCATGCTTGAACTTGTACTTTGTTCGGGTCGAGATGGAGCACAAGACCCTAGATTTTGTCTGTTGTGATCCAGGTTGCGATTTTGTGGATTATTATGATTCTTAAATGACTCATTCACTGGATGGATGCGACCATGCCTAAGTCTATTTATCGATCCTCACTGGATAGCTGTGTCCATACCTTGGATCTCAATTCTTATGTACTCTGCTATGGATGGTTGCGCCCATACCACATATATCATGTACTTGAGACATCAGTTGTACTTCTCCACGCAGGTTTTATGACGGCCGTGTTTTCCTTTGGACATGTTCTTGTAAAGCATTTCACCCCTCTCTCTCTCGGGCCTCATGCTTTAGGGGGCATCTGTTACACAGCAATTTGTCACCGTCCATGTTACCCCTCTCCCGCATCTTGGAGGACTCATTCTGAGACCTATGAGAAGTGACATGACCTGCAAACACTTACATTGCATTCCCCTGAACATGAACTTCATTTTCCCTGAAGACATCTCCTGCTAAAAACCCCTAAAAATAGCCCTTTTTCCATTAGTGCGGTTCCATAGTGCAGCCCTCATGCCAATGGGGGAAATCCTCCAAAGAGGGTGCGCCAGTTGCCGCTCTGTCACAGAGTCGCACTCGCGCCAACCATAATCAGTGGTGTTTTTTAACAAACAAACAGCGGAAGATTCATCCTAACAAATTCCTGGACTGAATATATCTTGAGTTGGGTGGTTTGGCTTCGGATTTCCATAGAGAGGAAGTGGTTTGCCACCTCTCATGGAAGCTTCTTTAGTGATAAAGCCAATCCCATGATTATTGTGGATGATCCCAACTCCCCTCCCTCCATCTATAAAAGCTTGTCCATTTTCCTT
>APFE030551547.1:0-26362 GCA_000404065.3 Pinus taeda | reverse complement strand
TCCAGAGTTCCAGAGATTTAGAATTGTCAAGTTTCCAAGAGCTTCATGCTGCAAGAGCCTTCTTCATTCCCATAAGGCCAAATCTAAGTAAGGAGATTCTTGTCTAATAATTAAGGAGAGAGAGGCTTGTTCCTATTCCCAACAAAGCTTTGCAAGACATGTGTTGCTGACTACCCAGCCAAAGGAGGATCTAACATCAGAACTATGGTTGTATTCTTCTTTGATTATTATCAATAGACGACTATTGTTATGGTTCCACTCTTATTGTTCTTTGTAATGATGATGAGTTATATCCTTTCTGACTGATATATAGTTGCATATGTTGGATTTTATGCTTGTGTTTGAGTCGTTTCTTGTATGTGCAGGTGTCCATTCACGGAGATCGTGGGGATCATGATCTGCCGAGGCAAAGGAACGGGAGCACCACCTCTTCTACAAGCACTAACATTGTAATCCAGGTAGGCCTTCATCACTGGTCTTTAATTTGCAATTAGGAACTTGCGTTGTAGCGTTGTATGATTGTTGCTAGACCCGGTCTGGGCTAGTAGGGATCGCCTCTGTCCGCAGAGGGGATTTACCTCCTCAACATTCATATCCATAAACTTATTCATGGCTTCCCATACCTCTCTGGATGTGAGACTTCTATAAACCCCTCACCTGGACATCAACCACCTAGCATTAGCAAACAAAGATTTTCAAATAAAGAATATTGCTTCCCCAACTTACCTTCTAAAGCTCCACTGCTGGAGTAAGGACATATTCCTAAACCAGAACGATGACATCCACCTTTTGGAATCTAATTTACCCAAGTATTTGTTCCTAGATTTACACCCATTCCCTGACATCATCCACTTTTTTCATGCTTGTTACATTCCTAGCCAAAGGGCTATTTTCACCCCTAACCAACAGCTATTATTTACCATCGCTACAGAGTCTATTAACCAAATGTTGTAGGTCCAACCAAGCCCTAATGAGACCCCACTGTCTATTGGTGACTTGTTGGACCTATACATCAAGTTAGACCTGGCCAAAATAGCCCAAATTTTCAAAACTTTCATCATAGAGGAATGCCATACTCCCACATATGGTCCCCCTTATGCTGCCACCATTTTTTTAGAAAGGGGAAGACAGATTATTACCATGCTCTCTTGCATATTAGGATATACCACAGACGAGTATGTGGATGAGGTTGTCTTGGCCTTCCTGTCGATCTTTATCCTAGGCATGTCTCTTGCTATTATTTACAACTATGCTCAGTTCATTGCAGATAGGATGCGTGAACAGTTCACTAGACTACCAACTAAAAGAGTTTTCAAGTATTCTTCTATATTATTTCACATGTTTTTATATTATCAATCAGATAAATTCCCTGTCAACACCAGAAGCTGGATACCAAAGGAAATCCAAGCACAATTATTTGTTGGACACCTTTAATCTAGAAATACTCCATTGCATTCACCTATAAGGACTTCATTGATTCATTTATCCATCCAATCAAGAACATGCTAACCAGTAGTCCTCAGCCTAGAATCATCCAAGACATCAAAAGAGTGTTACAGTTGGCCAAGAATAGCAAGGTGGGAGACTAGTATCTATATCAGAGCCACACAGAGATTAGAATTTATGGATGCCAACTTGCCCTTACAAATTGCCCAAATACCTCCCTATGAGGATATTTGCACTGGAATATTTTACGCAGATTATCAATTCTGATGAAGTCAACTTCCTAGCAGCTAGGAAGAAAACCCAATTCAAAATGAAAAATCAATTGGGCCCCTTCATTTGTAACACCAGGGAAGCTGGACCAGAGGCAGATAAGATTCTGCAACAAATGAAGTTCAAAAATAGTTTTATGTGGCAGTATGACCCTCATGGAGTCATAAATAAACTGAGGATCAAGGTCAAGTTGGGACCTTTCATCCACCATCCTAGACCGAATATTGATAGGTTTGCCAACCAATCAGAATTGTTGGAAAACATTCTAATTGACATGGATATCATAGTAGTGGATGTAAAAAATACACTGGTTGATGTAGAGAAACAAATTGATGAAAGTTCTTTCCTGCAGGTTCCAAAACAAGGGGAACCAATGAATATTCCTCTTGTTTTATAGACCCCAATGAATGAGGACAGAAACTCAAAGAGAAACAAGGAGGAAGGTTCCAGTTCTGCTATGGAAACCATAGATGAGCACTTTGAGCTCAGGAAAAGGCCCAAGTTGAATCCTGTAACTAAATAGGAGGACATCATTGAATCAGTAGAAATAATTGATATTGATACAATGGTGGAAAGAAGCAAAGGTACAGAAGCTTCAGGAGAAACACAGTAGCCCTCAACATCTAACGCTCAAATGATTGAGAGATAACTCAATGTTGAGGTTTCTTCTTTCATCATGCTAGCAGATAAAGAAAAGGATATCAAGGACAGATACAAGGAGATAAAGTTGAGAAATGAAAGTTGAAGGCTGGAACATATGCCCAATACTTCAAGCACACACCAGTGAATCGGAGCAGGTTGATGTCAACTTTTGACATCAAAATAGGAAAAATGTAGGTGTCCTTCATGCAGTCAACTATCTAGCAGCCAAAGACATTAGCTGACTATAGAAAAACTGACTTTGAGGTGTTGGCTAGGGATGTTCATCCCGTTGACCAAATTGAATTCCACAAGCAGGCAGGAGAGATGATTTACTCCACTTTGACAGGAAAGGCCATGGTTGCACATAAGTTGCAAAGCTCCTTGGATAATATTACAGCCTAATATAAATTGGAAAAGGCCTCCTCACAGGCCAAGGAAAACAAGATCAAGTCATTGGAGGACTTGGTAATTGAGTCGGGACATGATCCTAATGACATCAAGGTTGCTAAGAAATTGATCAAGAAGAAGAATCTGGACATTACAGGTCTCAAAAAACAACTGAAACTTCCTCATTCAGAGCACCCACAAACAAAAGAGGTCCTGGAGAGTCAAACACATCAGGAGGAGATGATGGACCTGGTTTTACAATTAAATGATCAATTGAAGGAAATGGAAAAGGAGTTAGATAGATTGATACAGTTAAAACAAGCTAGTATGGATACTGCCTATGCCACTTTTATCCCAACAGTTACTACAGCAGTACCTTCCACTTTGGCAGCATCCATAGCTCCTAAAACTCCAATGGTTATAGCACTGCCAACGTCTATAGCATCTACGTCAGCAACAGGGTCAACAGCAACAACTCAGCTAGATGATGAGGCTAGAAGATTGGTCAAGGAAATAGAAGACATGTCCATTCAGAACACTGAAATGAACAAGCTCAAGGAAAAGGTAACCAGTCTAGAGACTGACTATAAGCTTGCACAAATTATGCACAAAGAAGAAGTCTAGAAAGCAACTAGGATGAATGAGAGAATAAAAAGCTTGGAGAAGGAATTGAATTTGAAGGAACCCCTTAGCTAGGCCAAGGAAAAATTATGGGACAATATCATTGACTCTGTCAATGATAATTGGCCATCCATTCAAATGATTTTTTAACAAATTGACTTAGTGAAGCAGGCTACAGAAGCCATACAGAGTGTGAAAACAGAATTGGGAGATATGCCAGAGGAAGCAACAAGGATCATTCACTTCCTTAACTCCAAAAATAAGTATGAATTACAGGAGCTAGAGATACTTGATAGGACAAGTACAATATTAGAAGTAAAAAGGGTCCTCACCAAGAGAAACTTAATGCTAAACCTGGAAGATAAGTGCCAAACCATGCAACTGGATATAGACAAATTCATGGTTAAATTTGAAGTTTTGAGGCAAAAGGGTCTACCAAATCCCTTAGTAATAAATGATAAATTAATGACACGGGAGGACTACAATAGAAGAATTAGAGAAGTGGCCAGAGATCAGGTAAATACTTCATCTATGAAGGGGATGCCAACTGGCAAGGTCCTATACCAAAATTTTGAGAACTTGTTTTACCTCCAACATGAGGTAAAACACCTTTTTGTGAATAAGCCCACTTTTGCCAAGTACACGGAGGAAGATGAGATTTATAGGAAAATGATAAATATCCAATTACCGGATGCAGAAACATGGGAGAGATTGAATGACTTGCTGTAGAAATACAAAGTCAAAATGTAAAGATGTACAATAAGGGTAAAAGGCATAGTAAAAGGATAATGACAGGCCAGCTAGATGAAAGAGTATCAGGTAAAAGTGTATTAGTTGAAAGATCATAGTAAAAATAGCATTCAGCGTGAAGACCAACAACAAAGCAGAGATTAAAAAGAAAAATATCAGAGCTTAAAGACAGCACAACCTAATAAACAGGGACAACAAACAACAGTTCAATCGCTATCTCTATCTTCTTGCATGAAGATATTTCTTTCTCCTAGATTAATTCCCAAGACAGATTAGGATATTTTGTAAATTATTTTTGTATAAATACTTCATAATTCGAAGTATTGAGGGTGGATTTCTATACATCTGTAGAGTTATTTTGATCATAAACCTAAGGGTTATTGTACCAATTTTTCAAGTCAGCAGACTGGACTAAGTAATAAAGAGATTGCATTACAGGATTCATGTGTTGAACTATTACAGTGAAGTATTTTCTTTGTCAAATTTGTTATTTTCTTGTGTTATTTTTCACAAACTTAAATGTTATCTAAAGTTGAATGAATTAACTAGAAATTTATCTCAGAATTTGTTTAAGTACACTATGTTTTGAATAGTTGATCATTTCCATGTTTTCTTTTGATATCCAGATCTGGGAATCCTTAATTTCTCTCCCATCCTGGTTGACCTCTCTCATTTTCTTCGTAATCTAGCCTAAGGAACCCTTAATTTCTCCTTAGATCCGATTGAAAACCACTTCACCATCCAACCTTGAGATCTGAAGTAACTATGTTATCTTGCCCTATAGACACTGTTTTTAGAACGTGATCCAGTCATGTTTGCTTGACATTTGACCCCATAGCCCAATGGTAAAATACATCCCTCTTTTCATCAAAGTAAGTGATCCCACCACCAAATCCAAATCAAAACCCAAGTACAATCATAACTAGCCTAAAATCAAATAACTAAACAAAGTCAAATCATAAATAAAGAGCCCTCTCTGAGAATTAGGAAGGCTAGATCCTAATCTCCAAAGTAGGTTTGTAGTTACCTCTAATCATTTCTTTCTAATCAACTCTGGAGAAATATTGGAGTGATAATAGAACGCATCCAGCACATCTACCAGCAGGTTCACTACATCTTGGAGAAGTCCAATGCAAAGTATAAGCAGTGAAATGTCAACATCGGGTTCCACATAACTTTCAGGTGGGCGACAAATTTTGGTTGCATTTGAATAAAGAACGCCTTTCTGAAGCCCATCAAAAGGTCATACCACTCAGATACGGGCCTTACACCATCACCAAGGTTATGGGTCATAATACTTTTGAGCTTATAATTCTCCCATTTGTTAGCATTCACCTAGTGTTCAATGTGGACCACCTTCGGCCATACTTTCCACCATTGTTGGACACATCAAACATTGCATAACAACTAACACCAATAGAGCTAACCCAGACTACATGGAACAGGCCACAACTGATCGAATTATGGACACACATATAATGACCACTCACCAACGGAATATATAATTGTATTGGGTTGTCAAAGCTGGCCAACTCCTGCACCAAGGCAAGTGCCTCACCAAGGACCAAGTTCAACAGAAGTTTCCCCATCTCATGGTGGCACTCAACACAATGGGGACCATTTCTTCAGTAAGGTGGGGGAGTGATCCATGTGGATATTGGTGTCCACCCACCTATTCCACATAGACCCCCATCGTTGTTTCTTTCAGTTTCTTTAATTGTAACACAACTTACTATTTTTGGTATTTTTTTGGGTCCTAAACTTTCGGAGTTGTTTTGAGGGCCTAAATGGTTTTTTTTTGGAAAATAGAGAGACCTAAAAATTCCAAGGCCTATTTAGTAGTATTTTTTTAGACACCTCTTGGAGATCTTTGAAACGAGATATTATGATAGCCAAACAATGATCATATGCCAAAGTTATGTCCCCGGGAATTTGACATTCCAACTAACCCCAATGGGGCCCACAAGATTTTGGCACTTCATCTCATAGGGCTATGTTTTTAGATGTTTATAGTTTCCCATTGGCTCTGAGCCTCATTGTAACATATTTTAAAAGGCGTGTAGCCACCACATCTCTTATCAGAGATAAGCTACCATTTCCTAAGCTAGTTTATTTCCATTCTACATTTAACAATTTTCAGTACTTTGCTATTAATGAATTGAAGTTGTGTTTTCATTGTATCTTTGTGTTTCTGTTCATATTTGTCTTTCATTTTTTTGCTTCATAAATATGGATCATAAAATCAAGTAACAATGCACATTCAACAAGATGCATACCAAAGCCAACGAAATAGTTCATTTTCATTAGTATGTGTTAAACCAAAAAATACACCACAAACAATGAAATAATAGTCTCATAATCATTCGCAACATATTCATGAAAGTGTGTCAGCTTTGAGAGCTTCATATATTAACTGAAAGTCCCAATATACACAATTACAATGCTACCACATTATCCCCAATAGTGGAACATTAAGTCACCACTTTCTCCTCCAAAGAAGTATCTTCTCTCTAATGCCAAACTAGAGAAGACAAGATGAGAAGTACAAAGTCCATTTTCTTGAGCTATGAGGATGTTTATAACAAATGAGGTCAATTTCCACCTCCCATGTGAATCTTGACCTCCCTCATGACTCTTGAGATTCTACTATGACTTTTCGAATTCCTATGAGACCTTTGAGCTTCTACATGACTTTAGAAATTTCTAGTGACTTTTCACATTCCATGTGAGGTCCTTAGACTTCCACACATTTTATATTTTCTTATTTTTAGAAATTACATAATTAAATTCCATAAGTGATGTCGAAAAATACATTGACACATGATTTTCTAATGACACTTTGAGAATCCATGACTTGGTGATGGTAACATAAGACTTCATTTCATCAATGCCAAGCTCTTCTCCTTGTTGCTATTACTTTGAATTCTTCATGATGGCTCTTTTCTTGTTCTTCATCTTCACCCTCAAAAGGGTCTAGATGAGTGTTTGAACCTCCCAAGACAACATGAGTTTCCATGTCTTTGTCTTGGTCCAAGATTCCTTCATGTCCTTCATGATGGTTCTTTCTTCTACTCCTTCTTCGCAAGTGCTCTCTTATAGATTTCCATTGATTACCTCCCTTGAGGATCACCTTTCCATCTTGAAATGACAGCACATGTAGATGAAGTCCACTCATGACAAGACAACATCAATCTAGAAACCACTTATTCTACCTTTTCTTTCTCATGGAATATGTTAACTGTGATGAAGCAACGAACAAGGGTTTTGAGAGAAAGAAGTTAAGAATTGTGCATTTGAGGACTACAGGGGCCTAAGAATTACTTCACTGTCTACTGAAACTACCCATTGTGAAATTAGGGAAGGCTTCTCAAGGTTTTGTGCAGTGTAGAAGTTCAGGAGACAAGGTAATGAACTTGTTAATTAAGGATGTGTAGTGCACAATGCTCAAGAAAGAGGAGGAAACGACTGTGTATTTGACCATCAGAGGGGCTGAGGGATGACCTCAATATCCACTATAACTATAAAATGCACAATATGAGGGAAAATGGGACAAGGTACTTCATAGTGAGGGGTTTCAGTCAATAGGGAGGCAATACTAGCCATTGTAACTGCACAATGCACAATGATTGAGGGGCAGACTCCAAGGTTTGTGCAATTGAGGGTTACAGTGACCTAGATGTGACCTACTTCCAATTATAACTACACAATGTGAAATAAGAAGACCACTAGATGAAGGTATTGTGCAGTTGAGCAAATTAGGGTGATAGGGAGGCAGGTTAGGGCACTATAACTGTGTAATGCACAGTAGTTGAAGAGGAAGCTTAGGGGAATGTGCAGTTGGGAATGGCAGTGACATAGGGATGGCCCCATTGTCCACTCCAACTGCGTAATATGAAATCCAAGGTAGGAGGAACCATGAATTGCCAGTTTGCAAGGCTAAGAAGCCAAATTGATGGTCTAGACTCCAAGGTTGCTCAATGTGCAAGTGGAGGAGGTTGTCCTTAAGATGAGCATAGTGAAAAGGTCGGAGAAGTAAGGATTTAATCAATGAGACTTAAAAGTATGCTCATAACTTGCCTGTAAGATTAAGTATTCTCGTGCGTTGTGCAATATGTGAGGATAGGGATGAACTCCAAAATTGGCTAAGTGTTGGATCAGTGGAACAAGGGAGAAAATATGATGTAAACAAGTTCCAATACTGAATCACACACATTTATACCATCAAACACAAACCAATAGAATGCATGATACTCAAAATCCACATGCACACCTTGAAACGACAACAAAGCGACACTTATTTCTACGTGCGACAGTTGAAACATAGCTTTGCAACACTTATAATACAAGTTACAGCACAAGTGTTGACTGCAACCAAAAAGTGCGCTAACTTGTGGGAGAGTGTCTAGTGTATATTATTATGATATATATGACAAAATAATGCAAAAGTGTGTACTATAGCTACATCTATTATTGCGCTAAAGTGCAACACATGCAGAAGTGAAAACAATCAAAAGCGACACTTGCTACAGTAAGAATAAATGAAAACAACACTTGTAAAAGCTAAAGAAAGTGGAATTGACACATGCGAAAGCTAAAGAAATAAAAATCAACACTTGAAAATGCGATAACAACACTTAAGAAAGAAAAAGCATTCAAAAGTGATAGTTGATAAAACTCACCCAAATTATGATACATTTGCAACTAAGAGTGAGGGAGATTTTCAACTAAAATTTTGCATTGAATGTACTCATGGATTACGCAATCACTATCATTGTCAACTATGAAAGTACTATCATCAGGAATTGTGCAATGTCTTCCATTAAGGACTCTGAAATAATTATTTCTAGAGATATCATAATCATTTCTCTCAGGTATTGCGCAATGCTTATATTCAAAGGATAGATATAGACTATTAAGCTTACTATAAAGTGGTGCACTTGTGGATGCATAAAAAAGCTAAGCATGTGTAAGCAAGTGGCCGAAATAGTTAGAATCTGAGAAGAAGACTTAAACACTTTGCAAAACATCAATCGACCATGAAGCAACTATGATCAAATTGGAATGACATATCGTATGATCATAAGGACGCTCCAAAATTCCAGTGTAGGTAAAATTTTGGAGGGTGTTTATCGCAGCGACAACACTTGGTGGCACAGTGGAAGAACTACAAATTATTTGTTTATGTCTATCTTTACACATAGGGTCTAGTCTTTCAAGAAGTATTGATTCATTGTGTGGACCCCCTCAGCTTCCCCATTTATCTCAGTTATAACTATAGTCTCTCTTATCCCTTTTCTCGACTAAACACATTCACAAGGCTTACCATATTTCAATTTTTTTCATCCAGAAGTAGGATAGTATATATTCACAAGTTTGAAATTATCAGAGTTTTAGTTTAATCTTTGATGTTTCTCTACTGCTAGCAAGCATGTTCAGTACCTCGACGGAGTCACTACATGAACATAAGAAATGCTTCGCTTCTAGTGAACATGTTTAGTACCTTGACAAAGTTACTTGCTTCACTTCCCTGCGTAAGAAGAATTTCTCTTCTTTCACCCCTTATTTTATTTTCAATATGCTCATTGGCATTTTATCGACATTTATATCACAAGGGTGGAAGAGGGATCCCAACTTATTAAGAGAAAGAGAGATTATTCCTTCGGAGGCTATTATATACCTCTGAAATTAGTATGCTCACCTTAAATTTTCTCCTTTCCCTTATCTACTCGATTGGATCGGCATGCAAAACACTATTTAATTATAATACTGATTGAAGGAAAAGATCCTAAAATCATATACAAGCATCATGGTTCTACTTAAATATTTCTGCTCTAATGGATCGTATTTTCCATCCAAACATCATTGAATTTAGAGATATGTGCAAGACAAAAAAAATAAGGGGAAAACATATTATCCAAGAGTTGTTTTTCATCGCAATTGCCTTTTCAAAACTTTTCCACAATGTTCTCTTGAGCCATACAAGCGAAATTTTCATGCATTGTCTTATTAAAAAAATACAACAAGAAAAGAAAAAGAACAGAAAAAGGTGTAAGAGTAAGTAGAATTTGGTGGCCATCTGCCTATTCCACCTAGACCTCCAGTTGGTTTCATCATTTTCCTTCACTGTAGCATAATCTACTATTTTTAGCAGGTTTTTGGGTCCTAAAATTTCGGAGTTGTTTTGACCCCCTAAACGGTTTTTTTAGGTCCGTAGTAAACATGTAGTTGTAGGTGTATTACTCAAAGAAACTTTTCTAACAAGGTATTGTACACACCAAATGGAGATCATATGACCAAGTTACAACCCCGAAAAGTTGGATTTCCAACTAACCCCAATGAGGCCCACAAACTCTTGGCGTTCCATGTCCTAGGGTTACGATTTTGGTTGTTTAGCGTTTCCCTTTGTTGTTCAATAATAAAAAGACCCTTGAGCCTCACTGTAACATAGTTCAAAGGCATGTCACCACCATATCTCTTCTTAGAGATAAGTTACCATCGCATGAGTTAGTTTATTTCCATTATGTATGTAAGCATTTTCAGTTCTTTGATATTAATGAAATGAAGATGTGTTTCTGCTACATTTCTTTGTTTATGTTTATATTTATATTTCATTTCTTTCCCTCATAAATCTAGATCAAAATACAACAAAAAAAGAAAAATAGTAGAACAAGGTGTAAGAGTAAGCAAGATAGAAACTAGGAAAACAAACAAATGAAAAGACTAGATGGTAAAGGGGGATTACAGGGCCATGCGATGCAACTATAAAGTTAAAAATATAGTTAGACCTGCTCCTAACCTAATGGGATAGAAGGCCATAACTAAGTGAAGTGAAATTTCCATTGCAGCCATCGAAGATGCTCCTGACCTGCAAGTAGAAAGATATGAAAAATTAAAAACGATATAAAGAAATGTACAAAAATAAAAATATGATCATGAATCATTTTCACAAAAGATAGAAGGTCTTTCCTAAAGGCAGAAAGATGTGCAATAACAAATAATATTAACCAATCTATAACCTTACCTTTTTCAATCATAACAACAATAATACAAACCTCGAAAGGTTCTTGTGAATGTACCATCGTTTGTATTCTCATTCTTAGTAAACATCATGAAAGATCGAAACTTATTATTAGCGACAGAGATTGCTAAGTAAGATGTTTCTATCCAATCATAGATTCGGTCATGGAATTCAAAACAATCCTTTTGAGAGATTTGAAATTCTTGGGAAAATGAATTTTCATTTAACTTAATTGAATTATAAAGAGAATCTTGTGAAGGAAAATTGATTTGATCTTGTTCAAAAGCCTCATCAAGATCACGAAAACCTGACATAACCATCAACAAAGGTTGAAGTGCCTCAACTACTTAATAAGTATTTGAACAATGGGAAGATAAACAATAAATATCAATCGGTTCAACAAATATTAATTGATGTACAACAAAAATCATCAGATATACTAGTTGGAAAATCATTACTTGCATGGAAACTGTTAAATCCTATGTTATGATCAAATGAACTAGTTAGGTCATAAGATTCTTTTTATAAGAAAATAGAGATGGATTGATTTGAGTAATTTCACAAATGCTTTGAAAAATATAATCATCCTCCTCGCATGTTGGGTACAAAAAATCACTACCTTTTTGTTGTGGCGGCTACAACCACCCTCCAAAATTTTGCATTAACTTCATTTTGGAGCCTCCCTACCAACCATCCTTAGCAGCATGTCTTGCATTGTCCAAGTACAAACACTTCAGTTGAGTTTCAGTGGCTTACTAGTTTGTGCTAGTCAATTTGTTTGTCTCCCACCCACAGGCTGACACTCATGGACTTATTCATTTTCTGGTTGTGATGCTTACCTAGGAAATTGCACAATTCTAGAGGGGAACCAACCTTCCATCTAGAAATTGCGCAATCCATCTGGGTTGCTTACTGGGATCCAGAAATGCACAATCCAACTAGGAATCCTTCCCTCTGGGAACTGCGCACTGTAGCCCAACAATAGGCTTCATCTCAAAATTTGCGCAATTTTGACTAACAACCAGGGCTTCAGTCCAAAAATTGTGCAATGCATGAGGGACAACCAGACTTTCTCAGCCCAGAAACTATGCAAATGTCATTCCCAAGCTTGTAGGCTATTGCATGTACTCCCAGGTTGACCAGTTCCCTCGACGACTAAGCAATCTTGATTTGCATGCATGGGCTGCTTTTCTCGAAAAAGAAAAAAGAAAAAAAACAAAAATCATCCCTTGATTTTAGGGATCCATTTTTAGCAGCTTCAGGTTACATGCAAAATTCGTTTTAGAAACCTCCTGCGAAGTGTCGCAGAGGAAGAGAAAAGATGTAAGTTCAAAGCAGATCCACTTATGTTGAAAGCAACTTTGGAGATTGAGGCTAAGAGGTGACAGCGTGAAAGAAGGATTGTGCAAAGGCAAAGAGAGAAGCAGAGGATGGAGGAAACAGAAAAGGAGTTGCAGGAGTTGAAGCAGCAACTCAGGGATGAACAAGAGTTGTGCAGAAGAGAGAACGAAGCACAACAGGAATAGGTACAACAGGAGGTGCAATATGCATGTATTGATGAAACTGCACACATACATGTTATAGATTCATCCGAGCAGCTGGCACAAAGAAGATAGAGTGAGCAGTCACAAGATAAGGACCTTTCTCAAGAGATTGAACAGATGTTGGAGAAGATGGACACAGATATGGTTAAGCCAGAGTCAGATCAAGATATTAATATCATGCCTCAAGACCAAGAGGTCACCCCACCGGCTTCACCAAATCCAGAACCAAAGAAAGTCCCAAGCGATGAAGGAGACACAGAAATCCTTAAAGATAATTCAGAGGTAGATATGAACAACATATCTTTCGACAAGTCATAACATAGAGTTGTGCAGCCACGTAGAGTACCTACTCCGGATGTCCATGTATCACCTACATAGTTTGAAGAATGAGTGATCATATCCTATGTGCACAAGCATCAAGCTGCATTGGCTGATGCTACCAAAGCATATGCTAAAGCCACCATCTCGAGTGTTAGATTCTTGATAGATGAGAACAAGTGCATGGCTAAGGAATTACAAGAGATCAAGCAAGGAGGAGAACAAGTTACAGTATCCGCTAGGGTAGAGTTAAGGACAGCAATACTGAATGAAGTATCATCTCTTGAGATAGTCATGCGGAAGTGTACTCCAGATTCATCACCATGCATAAGTCAATTATCCATCTCAACGGTTGGCAGCAACGTTGTGCTAAGAGAGCACACATCTTGTCATACTTGCATACTGTTGTCAATCACATGCAAACATGGACAATGAGTTACAAGGGATCCCCATTCACTTGCCAAAGATGATGAATCCAAAGGAGATAGAGTTGAAGGCACGCATCTGGAGTCAGATCTAGAACTATGAGGAACTCCAACAGTTCATCACCAATTTGCAGGCTTCACATGCATGGGTGTTCAGGAGCATGGATTTCATTGTGCACATGCATGTGATCCCATCCATTAGTGTTGGCTTGTTGGGGCCTGACCAAAGTTCAGCGTTAGTTAGCCAAACAAATCCCTACACTACTGGCCCTCGGTCCATGGAGCGCGAATTGAAGTCTCACCCAAAGCAGTATTGGGGGATGCTGGAACCAAGTTTCTGCACCCTGAGATGGTCGTGATGTTGGTTTATTCTTCCTATTCCTACCTTCGTGTAGGTCACTTAGTTCTAGGGATTTCCAGACTATCCCTCTATTATGCCCTTTAATACCTCCACAAAAAGGTACGATTTACCTTTACGCAGCCCTAACCTACGGCTTTGTTACTTTCGCATTGCTAGGGCAGCGTACTGTGCAAATTCCCAAACTAGTCTAAGTGTCTTAAATATCTTATTAAAAAATCATAGTTAGCACCGCGTAAACAGATGTTATTACTTGCGTTCACTTAATGAACATAATTACATACATTCACGCATCATACAAGAATTATAAATGAAATTCATACATAACATGTCAAGATGCATAAACAGGAAACAAAGACACAAAATTTGCAGAATACTTCTCTTTATTGATATCTTCAAGTGATTACAAACTCTATCCACCCTACACACACAGCTGCAGGGGTCCATGCACTCAGTTGCAGACTTCTATCCTAGGCCTCTGTGCACTCAGCTGTAGAGCCTCCACCTACGCTATGACCCGGAACTTGGACTTCTTACTTCAGAGCTATCACTATCTGACTCATGATTCTTCTAAAAAATACTTAGAGCTTAGCTCTTTTTATACAATCCCATGGTCTGTGGACCATGGGTAGGTCTCTTACAGTCGACTTTATTTTACAAAAATAAGGGCAGACAACCCTTTATGACTCATGACACCTTCGCGCTCCGCGACCACAACATGCAGAGACTTTACTCTTTTATTACAAAATTTGACCCAAAACATGGGCTTTTAGCCCCAAAACTATCCTTGGGGGATCTCGTTCCCAATAGGCCCCCAACACAAACATCATGACTCACCCTTGAGTCACTCGGTAGGCACGGAAATCTTTGCACAAAGACCTTCCAATTCGACCTGTATGACCGCAACCTTAGTTGTGCACTGTGCGACCACCTGCTTCACGTCTTCGACCATCTGCTCGGTCACTGCTCCTGAATTGTCGGCCTGAAGCTTTTGCTGAGTGGCTTGCAAATTCACAAGCTTGCCTTCAATAGATCCTATCACCATGTAAGCCTAATCCAGCCAGGGCTTCAGTCGTGCCTTCAGAACTACTTCCTTTTGCAGTGCTGCATCCACCTGTTCTTTTAGCTGCTTGGCCTCCTGCAACTTTGCTAGTCTTTGTGTCAGCGCTACGATTCACGCTGTGCCCTTGACCTCATCATAGTGATTTTATAGCTCACACACTTCTGTCTCTAGTCATTTTACATTGGTGTCCTCCTGCAAGCTTATCAAGACCTCAAACGACTACTCAAAAAGTTGCATGTAGTCTGCTACTACATTATCCACCGCCACTACTACTGTTGTGACAATGATCGCCCGTTATTCCTTCACCTCTGGCAGAGTTGAAGGCTAGGCCTTCAACTGTAACTCTGTGATCTGCAGGTTCAACTCCAGCTGAACCCTCACCATCTCAGTAACAAGTGTCGCGCACCCCCATAGCCAGCTTGTGGATGCGCACCTCGATTAGCTCCTCCTTAGGAATGACCAATTATAGGACCATTCGGCATGCCTCCTTGACGACCTGCATAATGCGTTTGTTCTGATTAGTCACCTTAGTCATAGTGGCAATGGCAGATTCTCGTTGTAGTGTCATCTACTCATTGTTGATCCGTTGTTCACTGATCACCTAGAGGGCGCGGTGCTCACGGGCCCTCAGCTCTGCAATCACCATCCTGCAAAAGGTGGAGCACTTCACCTGAGAGTGCTGCCAGATTAAACCCTACTCCCTTTAGGGCACTGGAAGTGGTCCTGTCAGCTTCGTTCTCAGTGATCAGTGCTCCATCAGGTAGCACTATCGCACTGGAGACCTTTGCGCGCAGTATCTCAATAGCCTCTGAAGTGCTGATAGCTAGGCTGGTGGACACCATGCTAGCCTGAGACATGCAGGTCTACAACTCCTGCAACCTTGTCTGGATAGCCCCCAAGATTATCTATTGTTGCTACTCAAATTGTTGCAGGGACTCCGCGGTGACATCTTGCATCGTGCAGATCGCCCTTTGTTAGCGTGATAGGGTCCAATGATGTCTTGGTAGCGTTTTATTTCTTCCTAGACCCTCCTTTCTCCTGCTCCCTTGGGCACCTAAAGTGGGTGGATATCTCCTGAGGGTTCACACCATGCTGCTCATCTGTCTCCTCCTCTATCTCAGGTGAAGGTGACCTCGTGCCTTTTTCAGAGCCTCGCTCTGTCCCACCTGTCTACTATGATGTCTGCTGCGTAGCATTGGGCTCCGCTTGCACCTTGTCAATGGCCTCCTCTTTCTCTTTTCAGCCAACTGAGTCATCTTTAGCTTGGCCTCCTCCTTCTCTTTTCAGCCAACTGAGTCATCTTTAGCTTGGCCTCCTCCTTCTTCCTCTGCGCGGCTGACTTTATCCCTCCCATCGTTAAGTCTATTGTAGCATGCCACTCTGTCGACCATTGATCAAGTACTACATCAATGGCATCACCCGTTGCCAGGTAAGGCAAGTCCTACCATTTCCTCGCAGGGTCCTTCCACACCCTGATGGACACATGATGAAAGTCGTCTTTAAATTATGTGTATCCCTGTAGGTCGGCATACACCGTAGGTGACAATCGTGGTTTGTAATTGATGGTCATGTGGATTTTCATCTCCATCAAGATCCAGAAGATCTTGCTGTCATTGACTCATTGTGCATCCTTGGTCACCCACAGCGAAGCGTACTTCGCTGCTTCTGGTAGGTCTGGTGCAACTGAAGGGAATTTACTGTCCTCTGGAAAATCCCACACTACCAGCACAGGTTACAGCAAGGGCCACGCATAGTGGAACGTCTTACTGAGCTCTTGCGCTTCGCGGCAGTTTGCTAGGAACTCTCCACGAAAGTAGTCTGACCAGTTGAACTGGACTCCTTCAGTGCACTGGGCTACTAGCACGACGACAGGTGCCAGCACCTCATCGGTGTGACACTTCCTCATCATTTTCCCTACTAGAATCTACGTAGCTACCTTTACGGCAGGGTCGCAGATGCTGGATATAGCATATCCATGCGGCTTCTTCACTAGTTTCAACTTTTCTTTCATAGACTCTGTGAGGGCTTGCTCACCACCTTCTTCACCAAATATCATGGCCAGATTCTCTCCTGTGTAAGGCAATCATGTTATCCTGTGAATCAATCTATCCATGACGGGTATTGGCTCCTCCAGCCACAGACACCCATCATGCACCAAGCACAACAGCTGCTTGATGACCAATATTGTCACTGGGCCACGGAAGTAATGCAACACCCAAAGAAGGTTGAGAAACCCTACCTTGTCTACTCCTCTAAGCCACCTCTGTGGCTCCAATGCGGTCATTCCAGTGTTTGTACCAATTATGTGGAACATCAATTGCTCGGTCGCCAGGTGTGGGAACTTCTCGTGATCAGCCAAGTCCCAGTCCTCAAGTTTTAGTAGCGGAACCCGCGTCCAGCGCGGTCCTTCGAAAGCAATCTCATCTGGTAGCAAAGGGATTTGCAAGGGGGTCTTGTTCTCATCGATGTCTTTTGGCACCTTGGTCTTGGCCTTGCACGGAGGGACATACTCAGGCAACCGAGTAATAGGGTTTGTACCCTAGCCTTCAACCTCCTCCACTTCGACTCCCACATTCTCATCATCCATCAAGATGTATTCAATGTCTTCCTCCTCCAGCCCCATGTTGATGACTTTTCCCTTCTCCTGTGCAGTGGTCTTCGGTGGGTTTCTTCCATAGGGGCTTCACTCAATGAAACTATGTCATATCACGTGCGTTCATGGCATATTAAACAATACCCTTAATTTGACTACATATTGGAAAATACCTGTAAAAATCACATTATTTAGCCCCCTACCAATATGAACCCAATACACCTTCCCAATTTAAAAACCCCTACTTTCACTAGATATTCTAGGTATCCATTTTTTCATTAACAATTTTTATACCCCTTTATATTTTTTTATTGACTTTGGGCTACATTTTGTATACTTTCTAATATAAAAACCCTCTAACCCCTATATATCCCCCAATATATTATGCTATTTTTTTCTCAATAAATATCCCTCAATATGAACCCACGTGGTATGGTATTGCTCCCCCAGTGAAGCTCCTGTGGTTTCTTCTTGGTGATGTGCGCACCGGTATGGCAGGTTTCTTGCCCATTTTATCCTTGGCGGTCTCCTTGGTTGGGGTCAGCTTTGGTCTCGGCGTCCTCGATGATTTGGGGACTTCGGCTAGTACTTCAGTGACCTCTGGAGTAGCTACTTCTGCCTCCATCTCAATTTCCGACACCAATTCCTCTACTTCTGTGTCTACAGCTTCTGTGGGTGCTGACATAACACTTTCGAACAGTGCTCGTGACGTCTCTAGTAAGTTTGCAAATGCTGGAGTCTCTTTCAAAGCCTTAAAAGAATTTTCGGTTCATGTGTGCCAAAGAGCTCAACAACTCAATTCTCGAAATGCAAAGTGTTTTTTTTGCTTGATAACCACTTGTAATTTATAGGGCATTTTGAATTCAAATCCAACTGTTCGCCCCAAATTCAGTTCTTTAATGCCGGATTAGCGGCAGATTTTTAAGGATCTGAGACATAAATTTCGTCTTAAATGTCGGCCACCCACTCCATTTGGCCGCATTTCTACCATCAAATCATGAACAATGACTTTAACGGTCACTTTCTAGCCAACCTACACGATTTATCCCTTGGTAGCGCAGCTCCCTTCACGCTGCCGCAAATCCTGTGACACTTCCTTGATTTGTACAGTCCTCAAATCGCGCAGCTCCCCAACCCAGGCAGTGTAGTTTATAGTCTCGTGCCTCCTTTCAGCTACCTGGAGCACTAAGACTATTCTACCTTCATAGGCTCACATGGCCAGACCGCCGATTTATGGCTTCAGTCGACTATCATTCACCTTTCCTGGGAAGGGATCTCCATTCAATTTGACCAGCTGCACTGCTCCTCCATCGGTAATCTCCTTAATGACATAGGGCCCTAACCAGTGCATTTTGAATTTCACTGGAAATTTATCAAACTTTATATCATATAACAAAACTAGGTTAGTTACCTTAAAGGTACGCAGCTTAATGTGTCGATCATGCTAGGATTTTTCGCGCTGGTTTTGGACCTATTGGTGAAATCCAGCCAAAAATCTTTCTTCCTCAAGCTCATCCAGATGTGCAAGCCTTTCCTCCAGGGCTCCACAATCTGTCATACCCATGAGTGTCGCTATACATAGACTAGGCATAATGTATTCCATGGGCATCTCCTCTTCAACACCATAGACAAGCCTAAAGGGTGTTTGTCTAGTCAACTTCTTGCATGTCGTTCGATAAGCCCATAGTACTGCGGGTATGTGTAGGTCCCAAACACTTCGCTGGGCATTGCAAACATTGGTCAGCGCTTTATCTAGTACTTTATTGAATGCTTCCACTATCCCGTTAGCCTGCATGTGATAAGGCATGCTCTTTTGGTGATATACCGGAAATTCCTCCATTAGCACACTGATCATCTCATTTAGAAAGTGCGTACCGCGATCACTCATCAAAATATTTAGACAACCAAATCATGTCAGTACATACTCAAATAGGAACTTCACAGTAGTCGCACCTGTGCAATCCTTCACAGGCTATGCCTCCACCTAACAAGTCAGATACTCTGTCACAATGATAATGTACCTCGCCCCCGTCTTCCCTTGGGGTTGGATGGGCCCCACAAAATATATCACCCATTTCTCAAAGGGTTGTAATGTCAAATGTGGATTCAAAGGCATCTCATCCCTCCATAATGGCCTACCAGTCCTTTGACACACATCACACGCCTTGCAATATGCTTTTGAGTCCTGATGGAGGGTTGGCCACCACAACCCTGCACATAGAATCTTCTGCAAGGTCACTCTCCCTACATAATTTCCTCCCGTGGCACCCCCATGAGCGTTTATGAGGTTGCTACTTCTTTCAAACTCCAATACATATCGTCACAACACCTCATCTGACCCCATTTTGTACAGATGCCCAGCAATGATAGAAAAATCTATCACGCGCACCACTAATTCCTTCTTCTGTTGGACGATGTATCCTTATGAGGTAGTCCCTGTCGTTAGGAAGTGTATGATATCCTCAAAATTACCATCCATCATACGCACTACAAATAGTTGTCCGTCAGGCAATAGCTCTTCCAAATTAGTGGGCTCTTCCCCTGTTTCGATGCACAACAGATGGTCTGGTCCCACGTTCAGTTGTCCAGGCTTCAAAATAACTTCAAAATCCTACTCTTGGAACAATAACAGCCACCTGCAAATTCTCCCCCCCAACACAGGCTTATTGACCAAGTATTTCAGTATGGAGTGATCTGTATACATCTTAAAATAGCCTCCTAGCAAGTAGTGTCTAAACTTCTACAGCGCGTGTACCATAGCTAATCCTTCGCGCTCAGTGGTGGAATAGTTCTTCTCCACCTTGGATAAACTTCTACTTGTGAATGTTATAGGATGGTCCAAGTCTCCTCCACCAGCCTATGTTAGTACTGCCCCCAGCGCTATACATGATGCATTGACATGTACATGAAAATCCTTCTTCCAATCTGGGAAGACTAAAATCAGCGCGGTGACCATCTTTTCTACCAATACATCCAAGCTCTTCTTATAGTCCTCATTCCAGCAGAATGTAACATCTTTCTTCAACAACTTCTCCATAGGCACAGTGATTTAGGCATAGCCTTTGATAAACTTTCTTTAATATCCTATATGTCCTAGGGTAGCGCATAGCTATTTCACACTCCTCAGTGCTTCCAAATTTAGTATCACTGCAATCTTCCTGGGATCTACCATCAGTCCCTGCCTAAAACCCACATGACTTAGCAGGGTCCCAAAAGGAACACAAAATAGGCACTTCTTCAGATTGAGCGCGATCTCGTATCTTCGACAAGTATCCAGCATTAGGCGTAAATTGGCAACATGGTGTTTCACCAGCCCAAACACAGTCTAGTCATCGAAGTATACTTCCAGGAACTTATGAATACATTACTTGAACGCAGCAACGACTACACGTAAGAAAATCGCAGGTGCATTCTTCAACCCAAACGACATTACATTGTACTGGAAACACCCCCACTCAGTTGTGAAGGCCGTCTTGCTCCTATCCTTCGGTGTGATTTTGATCTGTTGGTACCCCGAGAACCCATCACTGAAGGAATATGCTTCCTAGCCACCTACATTGTCCAACACTTCATCAATGAACGGAGTTGGGAAAGGATCATGTACACAACCATCATTTAGCTTTCTGAGATCCACGCATATCCTTATTTCATCCTTCTACTTCTTCTCCTATACCACCATTGGGATTACCCAGTCAAATTATTCCATAGGCTCAATGATGCCTGCCGCGAGCATCTTGTCTAGCTCTAAGCGGACCTTCTTCTTATACTTCGGATTGAGGCGGTAAGGTCTTTGCTTAACCGGCTTCACGTTATGCTTTAATGTGATCTTCATAACACCTAGGTCCCCGATTATCACTTTTAGATCTGTAAAATTGGTAGGGAATAAATCCTGGTATTCGCGGAGCAATTCAGTGACCTTATCAACCGTCGTGTCATCCTAGTAATCTCCAATCTTCACGAATTTTGGCTTCACCTCCATACCAATGTTTACCTATTTTGTTTTCAGTGGCATGGTTATATGAGGATTCTCAATCTGCAGTCCTTCAACCTTGCAGTGACCTTCTGTTTTAGGGATGTTAATATGTCGCGGATCCTCATCCTCTTTTTCAGTGGTTACGTTATAGCATTCCAGCGCATGACTCAGCTAATTAGTCCAATCAGGTTGAATTAGGTCCAAAGGATCCTGTGGTATCCTTGTTGGCTTGTATGGGCCTAACCTAGGTTTAGAGATCGTTTAGCCAAACAAATCCCAGTACTACTAGCCCTTTCGGCAACAGTCTGTGGAGCGCAAACTAAGGTTTCACCCGAAGTAGTATGGGAGGGTGTTAGAACTAGGTTTCCGCACCCTAGATATGTCTTATGGTTTTCTGGTGGTTCGCGGTTTGACCCTACGCACGTCGCTACGTGCACCTACCAGTACCTCGCAGCCTGCAATGCTGCCTTCGTGTAGCCCTGCTCGAGGCACGATCTGTGTTATTACCCAAGTTCCTTACTATTAACCCGATATTATCCAATTACTTAACTTATCTGTATGAGCCCAATTATACTTAATAGTGTTTAGTATTCATATAAGTGCGCGCAATCAACAAAACATTATAAATGCATACAAAGTAATACAAAAGCAGATACACAGTATTTGGAATCAAACTTCTCTTTATTATTCTTCTTCTTGGGTTACAGGCTCGACTCCGCCCTGCGCACTCAGCTGCAGGGGTCTGTGCACTCAGCTACGGACTCTACTAGCCCTCTGCGCACTCAGCTACAGAGCCTCTTCCTACTACTACGACCCAAGACACTTAGACCTTTTCTCTATGCTCGCTATCTTCTAGACTCCATTCCTTTGCTTCGATCTCTTCCTATCTTTAGAACTTAGAGCCTCACTCTATTTATACAATCTCATGGTCCGCAGACCATGGGTAGGCTGATAGTACATTAAAAAAACTTAGGGCAGACAACCCTTTGACGCAACATACATTTCACACTCCACTCCCACAATTCGCAGAGTCTTACAACATTATCTGACCAAAACTTGGGCTTTGAGCACCAAAACATGTTGTGGGGGGATTCCATTCCCAACAAGCCCCCAACACAAACATCGTGACTCACCCTCAAGTCACTCTGTCGGTGCAGTGATCTTGGCGCGGAGTCCCTCCAACTGATCCCCAACGGCCTAAATGTCTGCAACGCACTACGCTGCTACCTATTGAACCTGCTGCATTCTTGCGTCTGAACCCTCTATTTCTGGCATGTTGTGCTGCATTTGTGCATGCATTCCTTGAATATACACAAGCTTTCCTTCAATATCCACCGTGATTGGGAAGGCTTCATCAATCCATAGCTAGATGTGTGCTTTTAGAACTGCTTCTTTGTGGCATGCAGCGTCCACCTGCTCTTTTAAGGCCTTGGCCTACTGCATCCTTGCAAGCCGCTGAGTAAGGACTATTGTTTGTGCAGTCTCTCTAATGTTGTCATATTGTTGCTAAAGTTCGCGTACCTCAGTCTCCAACTGCTAAATGTTGGGGTCCTCCTGCAACGTAGTGAGGACCTCTAGCACCTGTTCCAACATGTTGGTACAGTCGTGGACTGCACCTCCAATCTCTTTCGTCCCTACTACAATAGCGTTGGTGCACTATTCTTTAACCTCTAGGGGAGTGGAAGGTTGCTCCTCCAGCTGCAACTCAGTAATCTAGAGATTTAGCTTCACTTGCACTCTTGTTATTTCCTCGCGCGCATCATGGACTCCACTTGCCAAATAGTGGATCCGCACTTTTGTTGGTAGGTCCACTGCAATAGAAAATTTTGGGACGCACTAGCAAGCGTCGTCAACTCTCTGTAACTACTGTTTGTTCTGTTAGTGTCGGTCTTGAGCCCTCCATCGGTGATCAAAAGCTCTTTGCATGTGCATAGGTAGGTGTCTCATCAGTATCAGTTTTGCATCCCGTTAGGCATGCCATAAAACTGATGGAGGAGCTGGTCCTTGTTCCCTTCTTGGCTTTGCTGGATCAGATCATATCATTTAAATGAGCTTGTGTTACACTTGTTTTATTTTTGTCTTGAAATCCCAAGTCTTAGGTCTAGGGTTTTGGTCAAAAATCATTGCAAGGTCATGAGTCAAAGGTCTAATAGTCCCCAGCAAGCCGGAAGGAGGTATGTAAATATGTTCCATTGATATTTTTTCATCAGGTACAGCTCATTTATAACTTGGATTTAAAAACCCTGTTTTTAAACCCAAGGTCATGTGAAATTTGCAAAAAATAAGGAAAATTCTTCAAAATGCCGGCAATAACCCTGGTCTCCTCGCCAGAGTCCATCAGATGGTCAACCTGCAAAAAGAACGGAGTTAAAGCACTCAAAAGATCAAATTCGGGACAAAGGGAACTCAAAACAGTGTTAAAGTGAATGTCAAAACAAAAACATTAGAAAGTGGGTTTGGTAAGTTAATTTTTTCAAATTTCGGCCTATAAAGAGTAAATTTCCCTCTAAACATGCCTCATTATGCATTTGAGAGCTTGCAAAAATGAGTGAGAGGTCAAAGGAGGCGATTTGCAGCAAGTTGAAGTCATTTTCAGGGGCGCGACCACTCAAGCTCAATGCGCGACTAGTTGGGCGGGGTGCGACCACTCAGTGACCCCTCTACAGTGTATTTTTCTAAAGGGCGCGACCACTCAGACTGTCTTCTACAGAACCGCTCCAAATCGACTAAATCGCCCTCTTGCTTGCTCAATTGATCGAGGTAGGGTCTTCTAGTGCGTTTGAATGCTTGAAACATGAAAGGATGGGCTTGCATATGTATGTTTATCACCAAGAAATGGATTTGGGTGATTGCTTGTTCATGTAGGCATTATGCTAGGGTTGATGTTTTTTCAAGGCTTTAAATCCCTATTTATTCCCTCCTTGTTTCCTATTAAATTCACAAATGTCATAATATGTTTATCTCTTATCTCATTTGTAATAAATACTAAATTTCTCATCCCAAATTCCTAAAACCCTATCCCTCCCCCAAATCCCTTTACAAAACCCTAATGCCCTTTCATGTATTCTACCCAAACCCTAATACCCTCCACACAGCAAGTAAAATAAATGAACAACAGCAAGGAAAATAAATGAACGGCGGCAAGGATAAAAAAAAAAATGTTATGTAAAAAAGAGAAAAGAGCAATAACATGGCAAAATGACCAAATAATATTAAAAAAAAAGAGATATTGCTGTGCATAGTCATTGCAAAATAGAAGACACACTGTTGTTGCATATCCATAGCAAAAACAAGAAAAATGCAGCTGTGTAGATGTATAAAATGGACATATTGCTGTAATTATTGTTTGCAAAAGAGTATTGTTGTGTCTCCCCAAAACCAAGCCCTGTTTTCCTCTCTACCCCTTCCCTAAAGTCTTGTTCAATTAAGATCCTTTTTCCCTTATGACAAGATGTAAAAGAAATTTTATTCCCCTATGACTAAATCCTAATTAAGTATTTCTTTGCAAATGATTTCCTAATGATGGAAGATGAGATGATATGTTTGACATTTTGTGAATTATCCTAAAATCCCTGTTTTTACATATTTTCCCATTCCTTATTAAAAATCCCTCCCCTAACATTTCCCTTATGATTTTTTCCCCTTGAAAACAATATACTTCTCAGCATTTTTGCAGGCAAGGGCAGCAGTTTACTCTATCTATTTGCTTCACTTTGCTCAAAAGCACCATGTCAAACACTGAATCCTATGAGCAAGGTGAGGACCGGTCTTCTTCCACAGAAATCGAGGTACAGCAGAGGCCTCGTAAGGGTGGCAAAGGTGGTCATCATAGGAGAGAGGAACCCACCTCTTTGGTAGAATTGCAGGCCTGTCCTATGGCAGTGAATTGTTTCCGTTATATGTCATGTTTTCAGTTCTGTGAGAGGCTTGCTCAGATTCAGCACCACAGGGAGTTGGCCCGCTTATTTGTTTTGCACCTTCATGATGGGCAGGTCACTCTTGCAGGGGGGAATTTTGTACTATCTCCGGAGGCGATTTCAGAGGCTACCGGGATACCAAATGTGGGTGAGGTGTGGCCCAAGCGCAAAATGCTAGATTATGTTTATTTTGAGCCATATGTCAGGCCAGCATTCATGAGTCACTTGTTAGGGGTCTTTCCCTTCAGATTCCTCCGGGGGGAGTATGCTCCAATCATGCGGCTTAACATGCATTACTTTACATGCGAGGGAAGATTTTCACAGGTCTTCTCTTGTCACATTCGCCTATTGATGCACTCTACCCGAGTGAGGATGATGAACATCCCGGTTTTCTTCTTCCAGGACATTCAGAGGATGGTGTTCCCGTGTTTCAGAGGCATATCCCAGCTCAGGCAACATAGGAGTTTGGTGCCATCCATGGTCTCATCCAGCTCATTGTTTCTCATACATTGAGTCAGCAGGGCATTCCATGGGCAGACTTCAATTTCTCATGAGTTCTTTTAGCAGTGCCACCACACCACAACGCAAGAGCCAGAGGCCATTCATGAGGAGGGAGGTCCATCACAACTAGCCCGAGATTATTGTTCTGAGACATGTTGTTTCCCCACCGCAGCTTACATATCAGAGGGGTCATAGGACCTTTTTTGCAGCAGCTCGACGAGTACTTTCTCCACAGCAGGTGGAAGGGGTCTCGTCATCATCATTAGGTCAGCGAGTGTTATCTCCACATCAGGTGGAAGGGGCCTCGCATTCTTCATCAGCAGAGGCAGTACGGGAGGGAAAATAGCCCATGGTAGAGAAGGAGAGAGCCAGTGACACACAGGTTGACATCATTGATCTTGATCCTCGCTCCCCCACTTCAGATTTGCATGAGATCATCTGACAGAGAGAGGCGGAAAACCGCTTGTTACAGCAGAAGCTCAACATGGCCCAATGGACAATAAACTATCTTGAGCAGCGCAACAAACAACTTGAGG